>CACKRE030003252.1:97406-111143 GCA_902602495.3 Ectocarpus sp. CCAP 1310/34
CCGGACACACCCTCTACTGCGTCACCCCTCTACCGCACACCCACACGAGCAAGAGGGCGTACGGAGTATGCTACCTACCACCGTCACGACGGTTGTCCCCAACACTCATCACTCATTCTACAGCACACAACTCACAACAAGAACAACTACAAAACGCACAATAAGAAGATCAATTACACGGCGCACAACACATAACAACCAACCAGACAGCTTGTTGGCACCGACTGTCTCGAATCCACCAGATCCCAATTCATCTCGAATTCTCCTGACTGTAACAAGAAAACCCCGGGGGCGTACTCACGATAAAAACGCATGCCGAAGTCGTTAGACCATAGACCTCGCATCCCTACAATGCCAGGACGGAGCGATGTGCCGGGTATCCGCCGGCCCGGTCGATGTTTCACAGGGCTGAACCAGAAGCCGGTCATCATCCTTGCGTGTGTTGTGCCAATCCAGATATAGTCCAAATGCCATGGGGTTGATTTTGCATCCCGGCTTACCAAGCGTTTCACACACGGGAGACGAGCCACACGTCGTCCGCTGCCTCGAGATCGCTACATACTCGCCCGCACACACCACGCAAAATCATCGCTTCTGGGCGAAACCAAACAATGCCTTGACGTCTAGGCACGACCAAACGTCATCATCTATCTCGAGACGTCGCTGCCGCAGAAGCAGCAGCAGGACCCTCTCCGGTCGTACGAAGTCGGCACTGCCTTCTCCGCCAGCAGCAACGGAGGCACCGGCAGCAGCAGCGCCAGTCGTCCCGCTCTTTAGCGATGACGACGACGATAATAGTGGTGATCATCACCTCCGTGTTGGTGGTGGTGGCAGTGGCGATCTAACCGCGCGGCCTTGGGTGCCTGCCCAGAAGTCGTCCACGAACTTCTCTACTTCCCCCACCACCTGCTGAGGCAGATGAGGCCGCCTGTCTCGGCAACCCACGCATGCGCCAAACGCGTTGGACGGAATACGAAGGGCGTCAGGGGGGGAGGGGGGCGCTGCTAGACCATTGATCACGCGTCCTCGAGAGGACGGAGGGTTCTTCCCGCAGGACCGACCACCGATGGCCCTTCCTACTTTGCCAAAGGTAGCCCAAAATTTGAAGCGCTCCTTCCCGATCCTGTCCATATCACTTCTCGCCTGCTTCAACCACTTCGTATACCCCTGCATGTAGCTACCGTCTTTTCCTGGCTGTTCCATGGGGGGGTTAGTGACGATTGGATGGAACGCGGCGTGAATGGCAGTGTACCCCAGACACAGCACACACGGATGCCTCGATGAACAGAGATCCGACAACAAACCAATCTGCACATGTCATGCAAACGAGCCGCCGTTTATTCCGTACACATGTACCACAGCAGCACAGAACGGGCCCGCACTTAAGAACCTCTGTTGTACTTTTCGTCGAGGCTGGGGTTCTTTGCCGTATTCCTGGGGTCATGCTAGATGTTAGTGTAGGTCGGGGTTCTTAACCGAGCTCACAAACGAATGGTGCTCAAGTTCTTAGATTTGGAGAGTTCATAGGCTATACTCTGGAGTATCAATTGCCAAGTTCTAATGTGGCGCTGACACCGCCCGCAGTAGACATACCGGTAGACTACAACCAGGAAGCCGACGCGAGGGAGGGCTCGAACGACCAACCCGACCCTCCTGCCCGGACCGACCGCGTAGATGCCGAGGGGGGTCCCGCCGAATACGCGGAACGGTACCCCCATGCACGTCAGGGGCTGCTCTTCTTGCTTGCGGCAGATGGCGTCATCATCATCCGTCAAGCTTTTCACGGCCGCCACCTTGTGCGTCAAAGGTCGGGCCAAGGAGGATGAAAGCAGCGGTGGCAGGGAGATAGTGGTGGCGTGGGGCGGGGGGGGGGGGGGGGGGGGGGGGNGGGGGGGGGGGGGGGGGGGGGGGGGGGGGGGGGGGGGGGGGGGGGGGGGGGGGGGGGGGGGGGGGCGTACTCTCATGTTTTGCTTGCCTTGGCTACCAGACCTTTGACAACGCGTCATGCCCTACTAGTTGTTCGCCAGTTGACCACGCGTCCCCCTCGAGAGGACGGAGCATTGATGTTCCCACAGGAGGACCGATTATCACCGATGGCCAATGGTTCCTTCCTGCTTTGTCAGAGGTGGGGTGGGGTGGGGGGGGGGGAGGCTCCCGTTGTGCCGATGATGGTGAAGCATCTCGTGCGGTGGCCATTAGACAGACTTATCTCAGTTTCCATTGATCCAAGAAATATGTCAGTGTATCGAGGGTCACCATCGAAAGGGCGGACACGCCTTGAGGTAGAGAAGAGTACCAAACAGCAAAGGGAGGCAGTGAATGACTGGACGCGCCTTGCTTGCTTACCAGTCGCTGCCCTTCGGAAGAGGATACCAACCCGTCGCGCTGGCCGGGCCCTTCTCCTCCACCTCTTGCGCCTACTACTTCCTTGCCGTCATTCTTGTTATCCTCCCCTGCTGCTGCTCCTGCTCCTGCTGCTGCTGCTGCTGCTGCTGCTGCTGCCGCGCCGGCGGCGGGAGGAGGGCGGGGCAACCGGTCGTCAAGTCGGTTCTCGTACAGCGGCCGCCCTCGCGAGGCATCCAGCAGGGCCAGCCCCGCGATGCAGCCGCTGCCGACAAGTCCCTGAAACAGCGCATCGTAAGACGCACTGCCGCTCCCGGCGCCGCCGCCGCCGCCGCCGCTGGTCAGAGGGGCTCCAAGCATCTGCATTTTGGCGATGTGTTACCACAAGAATAGATCGGGGGGGCAAGAAGAAATATTTACGCTGTGATGAATCCTTCCTTGCAGCATGTTTGGGGTACTTGGATACAAGATTCGATCTGCAGTGAATATGTGGGTGGCGGGGGTATACTGTTGGGAGTCCAAGTGCGGGGCCCCTCGTGAGAGCCCGCGCATGTGTTCACTGAAACAGGACCTGTACTGACTTCGGTCCGTGCCGGAAGAGCACGTGTGTTTTAATCAAGGCTTTATATCATCTGCATCAGTCCTCTGGGTTAACAAGTCCCCAGACAGACATCATACCGTGGGTGGGCACGGCAACCTCTGTGGGTGGCCACGGGGGTACACAAAACACGTCTCATTAATCGTATAAGTTCGACCGATGTCGGATGAACATGCTGCAGAGAAGGCCGCAGCTGCGGAGAGGGCGGTAGAGGAATTGAGGAAGACTGTCCAACTAGCGATGGACAATATCGCTGCGTTAGAAATTGCTGGGAAGGCAGCAGGTGGTCGAGCTGGGTGGGCGGCTGGAGGAGGTGTACATGCCGGGGGTGGGCCCGGCGATGGATCCGGGGGGTTATTTGTAGGCAAGGACGGAAGGATCGATCCAAACCAATATTTTTCAGAGAGAGAGGGGAAGAAGTCCCATGTGTGGTACGGTGGACACCAGCAGCAGGTGACGAGAGGAGTGCAGCAGCAGAGCAGCAGCCACAACCACATCCTTACAGGGCACAGCCGGTACCAGCATCAGCAGCAGCTGGTGCCCAACGAACGCCCACGCCCTCCCGCTGCTCCTCCTCTCGAGCAGCAGCACCAATGCAGCTGCTGTGGAGAGAAAGGTCATGTACATCAGTATTGCAAGTTCAACCTCGCCCGCGGAACGTTTCAGCAGCGGAGGAACGGTGGCTTCGGCGGCGGGTCTGCGTTCCAGCTGCAGCAGCAACAACAGCAGTCAGGCGTGGTGTATGGCAACGCTGGTGGATTTCAGCAGCAGCCGCGGCAACAGCAGCTGGCGGCCGGCTCCACGGGCGCTGTGGTTGGACAAGTGAGTGGTGGGGTGTTAAGTGGCGAGAAGGGGGGGCGGGGCTGCTGCCGGTTCGTTTGCGGCGTCTCTGACGGTGAAAGCCCCCGCCGACGTAGCTTCTCCCAACGCAGTTACACACCCCGCCATTCATTCTCCCCCTCCACCCACGACATCACGTGTAGCATCTGCAGTTGCGCGGAAACGCGCAAAGCTGGATTTCATGGAGGCCGGCAACGGTAGAATTTTAGCACTGCGGCAGATTGAACCGTACCGCGTTGTTGTAGTTTCGCCGTCCGCGGCATCGCAACAACCCAAGCAGTCACCGTCGCAGCAGCAGCAGCAGCAACAGCAACAGCAGCAGCAGCAACCAGAAGCCTCACTTTTGGCATCACCCACAGCAGACCATGTCGATGAGATCCCTCCTGCTGCCCCATCTTCAACGGTTGGGGTTTGTGGAAAGGCATCCGCAGCAGCGGTCGCAGCGGCGGCTTCGGCCAGAGCTGCGGCGGCAGGAGCAACGCCGCCGGGAGCGACGGCGGCAGCGGCTGCGACGGCTGCGGGGAAGGTGGTATGTGAAGAACAGTCGGAGGAAGCGGCAAGAGCGACGGAATCAGCAGTGTTGGTCCTGGAGGAGCCTGTCGTCAGCAGCAGGAGAGTCGACAGCAGCGGCGTGAAGAAGTGGAGCCTCTTCGGATGCTTGGGCAGGGGGGGGCAGCCAAGGTGCATTCGCCGGCCTTGGGTGGAGCGTCAACGCTTCCCTTTGACAGAGGGAAGCGGCCCAGGTGGAGGAGAGCGACCAGGGGGGCTGTGCTGGGAGTGGACCTCCCATTCGATCGAGGTAGAGATGCATGGGCACATGCCGGGGGGTGATGCTTCGCACCAAGCGGCACCACCGGGAGCGAAGGCGGCGGCGGCGCGGACGGCTTCGGCCAGAGCTTCGGCCAGAGCTCCGGGGGGGGCGACAACGGTGACGGCTGTAACGGTAGTAGCGGCCGCAGCAGCAGCGGCGGCAGCGGCGGCAGCGGCGCCACCGGCAACGGCAGCAGTTTGAGCGTGGATGAGAGGGCGGGCGAGCGGGGGGAGAGTCTACCCTTGTCTGTTTCCCCCCCGCCCACCCCTCCCGTGCCCCCCACAGCGCCACACTTGCAGCGAGCCCCGACGACGTACGCGCAAGCTAACGCGGGCCGGGCGCGGCGCAATTTGGGGAGAAGCAGCGAAGGAAGACCAATATTTGGCTCCGGTGGACACCCTCGAGTCGACCGAGCAGGGCGAGGAAACGGCGGCAACGACGACCTCGCCATATCTGCGCCAAATTGGAGACCATGTGTAATGTGAACGACTTTGTTTGGTTATTTTTTTGTGCCGGCATTGGTATGTTAACTTCACGTTGTTTTGTTCTCTTATGT
Organism: Ectocarpus sp. CCAP 1310/34; assembly: GCA_902602495.3. Taxonomy (NCBI): domain Eukaryota; class Phaeophyceae; order Ectocarpales; family Ectocarpaceae; genus Ectocarpus; species Ectocarpus sp. CCAP 1310/34. The sequence goes on from CACKRE030003252.1 coordinate 102,555, forward strand.
CTTATATTTTAATATTTTCTTGTTGTTCCATGTCGACTGCATCCTTCCCGTTGCGCAGAAGACGAGAAATTCATCCAGTAATCACCTCCGAGAGACAATGCGGTGATGTGTACGGCATTCCTGTTCGTGTTTGCGTTTTTTTTTTTTCATGGGTCTTGACTTGTTGCCGGTCGCCCCGGTGGTCCAGTGGTATCCTCGTAATCCGCTAGTCGCAGAGGTCGTGAGTTCGAATCCCCATGGGGTGAAAAACTTACGAAATGTGCGGGTGAAAGCGAAATATAGCTAAAAAGCTCTCGTGAGTACCAAACTTCGACGTTAGCACCGGTGACGAGTGAAAGGGAAGGCTGGCCCCTTCTCGCGATAAAAATGAAATTCAGCACGCACCGCAGGAGGAAGGTGGGGCATGAAAAGAAACAAAAAGAAGAAAAAAGCCTTGGTGTTTACCCCCTCCTGTGTGACCGTGGATGGTTGTCGTTGTACGAAAAAATACACTGAAAAGTATAGCACTCTACATACGCCGAAAAGTGTAGTACACGTCTCACCACGAAAAATGGGGGGACTGTCGCCATAATAAATAGGACGAAAACACACACACACACACATTTTGGCCCGAACCTTGTAGTCTATACCATACGAAATTCACTGATAATTGTTGAACTCAGCTGTTTGTTCTAATGTCAAGAACCATGGGGGGGGGATTTGTGTACCATGTTTCTAGCTGCAGCACCAGCAGCGCAGAGTGCTTTCGTCGAGTTCTGTTCAAGTTGGATTTTGTTCGTTACGATCTCCTTTGCGTTTCTTCGTTCTGCTGTGTTTTGCGTCAAGAAATCACGGGGGGGGGATATATATGTTTTTTGTGTGCTGTCATGATTCCAGACACAACACCAGCGAGTGCATATGTGTTTTTCTAATGTAAGCAGGGCATGTTTTCAGCTGGGGGGCTGTTTCGTACACTTTGATGTGTTGAGATCCTCTGTTGGTTGGAAAGGGAGGGAAGGAAGCGCAGGCAGAGATATCTGTATGTTTCGGGGAAATATTCCAGCTGGGGGGCTGTCACGTATTGATGTTGGTATTGATAATGCTGTCTTGCGCCAAAACCAGTGAGATACGGGTGTCGCAGAATTTGCATCTTTCGGGAGATGTTGCAGCAGGGGGGCTGTTTGCATGGATATTGGCCTGTATTTTCTGTCGTCTCTTGGACAGCAGCTGAGGCACCGATAGCATGTGCGTGCTGTTCAGGATTTGGTCCTTGAGCACTACATCGGAGGAAGGGTTTTGACATGTGTTGACGAGTAATGGTTGGGACCCTTGTGCTTTCCGAATGCTCGTTTTGATTGGTCGAGAAATTGAAACTTCGTGTTGTTTGAGGATGTTGTGTCAACTCTTTTGAAACTGTTTTTCCAGATTTGTCCGTCACCGTTCCGACGACTTTCTGATGTAGCGCAGATACTTTATGGGTACTCCTCTGAGGGTGATTCTTTTGTCTTGACGGTTTAAGAATATATTGGGTTCGTGGATAAGCCAATGGAGACGCTTTGTGTTTAACGCGTAGCCAGTTTCGTAGAGGATGTTACTCGAGTGGTCATTTGTGTTTTTGTATTGGTCGGAAGATCGTCCACAATGGACTTCCAGATTGTATATTGTATCAAGCAGGGGGGCTGTTTGGGGTACTTGGGTACAAGATCAGATCTGCAGAGAATATGTGTGGGTGGGGTATACTGTTGGGAGTCCAAGTGCGGGGCCCCTCGTGAGAGCCCGCGCATATGTTCACTGAAACAGGACCTGTACTGGCTTCGGTCCGTGCCGGAAGAGCACGTGTGTGATAATCAAGGTTATATATCATCTGCATCGGTCATCTGGGTTAACATAGTCTCCAGACAGACATCATACCGTGGGAGGGCACGGCAACCTCTGTGGGTGGTCACGGGGGTAAACAAACACAGCATCTACGTCTGGGTCCGATCGCGCGTCGGGTGACGAGGGAGCCGCGATGTTAGTGTTAGAGGTTTCACGTGTATTGTAGTCAGCACAAGTATTTATTCGACAGACTACACAACATGCTTACCCCATGGCATGCGTGTGCGAAGTGAGAGCATCTCCTTTCTCCTATGTACGCTTGCATCAAAGAAACATCGACAGAGTCTCTCGGCGCAATCTAAACAATAAATGATAACACGGAGTCATGTTGAATGGCACAACCTTTGCCCACAAGCAACGCATCGTCCACTACATCACATGTCGAAAAAAAAAAAATTCAGCGTAACGACTCAGGAGTGCACATGGCCAAAAATATTTGGATCCAATCTGCTCACCGAATATCCAAGGGCCCCACCGCTACTCATAACTCGCACACAGAATAAATTGGGGTATGCGTAGCTTCCTCTTCTCTTGATTGAAACCGTCGAGAGTAACACTGATGATGAGACCCTTCCGTGCCCCCCAACCGGCGACCCGCGCACCCCGACAGGCGGTGGTGGAGATCAATTATGACGTCACTTCTTTTCAAGCGGCTCTTGTGCGTGGGTGCCTGTGGTCCACCGGTGACAGTCCGACCGATACCTTCTTGCTGCGGCGCACCCGCCGCGAGGCGTGCGTAGTGGTGGAGTTGGGTCGGCACTGGTGCGTCAAGTACAAAGGTATAGATGCGCGGGCCTCCAGGCCGTTGGTGTAGGCAACAATGCCCATCTCATCTTTGTGCGCGGAAGCAGACGCCATCAGAAAGGTGGACAGGCACTATGTACACGGCCCTAGGTTTTGCTAGAGGGAGCTGTACTGACTCAGTAACCTGGTTTTATCATCAAAGGAGGAAGGGACAGGTGGTGACGAGCTAATTGGGCTGGTTGACCCTTCGGCGCGAGAATTTTCACACCAAGAGCCCTAAGTGCAACGAGGGAGAAAGCGAGGAACCGACTGGGAAGGACAGCAATGAGAGTGTGTACGAAGCGGAGCGGGTCGAGTTTGGTCGTGCTAGGACTGGCCACAGCGGCACCGGAGAAGCGGCACCGGAGCAGCGGCACCGGAGCATGCGGACGGCATCGAACCGTGGCGCACGGACAAACATCTCTTGTGTTGATGTTTTTGCCTGAATATAGGTGTTGGGTGTGTGTGATGACGTCACTGGTTTCGTGGAGAGACGCGGCAGAGATGGCGCGGATAACCCTGGTGCCTTTATTGTGTACCTGCATTGTGGAAGAACCCTTCAATGTGGAACGATTCCTAATCAGTGTCGATGTTTACACTGCTGTGCCTAACACAGATGATCTGGATAGATTCGGGTGATTGTCAATTGCAACGATGGCTGTGGTTGGGTGTTCTTCTTCATTGTATGTCCACGGACTCATTCTGACAGCATTTCAGACAGCAGCCGCATGCCCCGAGCTTGTGTACAATGCACCATGGTGTTATTATTGTACAGACAGCACTTCAGACAGCAGTACGCTGTAGTCGACAAACATTTATTTTGGTTAAATGCGGGACAAGGGGGGTGATGCTGCTGCTGTAGTCGAATTGTAGTGTGTGGGCGTGTAGTTCAATTGTGAGCACGCAAACGTGCTGCAGGGATTGCAGGTGTACCTCCTCGGGCTTGTGTACCCTTTTCTCGCTAATAGTGTGTGTGTGTGTTCTTTAGATCTTCTGATGGCTCTAGCATTTTTGTGACCACGGACCGAGTCTTCGCTAGATTTTGGGATTAGCAACTGACACGAGTTTAATGTGAAGAAAACGACAACAACGACATTCTTTTTGTTGAGAAAGCCAGCACCCCCGCCCCCCCTGATACTTTTTACCGGCGGGGCCAATGAAAAAAAACTTGTGTAGATTTTGGTGCTCTGGGGCCGCGCTCTCTTCCTCGTGTAGCTGCTGTATTACGGTCGGGGCCGTAGGATCACGAACAAGGCCACTGCGACGATTTTCGCAGGATTTAATCTGTGCCGAGAAGGAGAGTCCCCGGTTAGTTGGAAAGAGTCTCTTCCTGTGGGTTACTGTTCTGTTTGCAGCGAGGCATGCCCTGCACCAGCGGGATAATATGATATTATAGCATAGCGAGAGAGAGAGAGTGTGTGCGTTTTGTTCTACACACTGGAGGAGTGCCCTTCTGCGGCTGCCGCATCTTCAAGATACAGTAGTGGCTGCGGTTTAAGAGAACATGCTTAAGAGAAAGTACAGATTTAAGAGAGTCGAGCTGGCTTGTGACGACCGAAATAGATTCAAGAGAAACATTGTCATGTTTCTAAGATTTTCTCTTACACCGAACCTAAAAAAAAAGCCACGTAGCCGGCACACACACAACTTGCAGACGACACGCCCTGCGCAGCAGGCAGACGCTGCACGGCGGTCCCCGGTCACACCCTAGGCCCACCAAATTTCACAAATCACCGTTCGTAGAGCGAAAGAACGAACGTGCAACGAAACTTATCATCACACGATATCATTCATTATACATTTCCGACACAGGTATCAGGAGTGTACCCAGTGCTTGCGGTGGGTACACTACTCATCAAGCGAGGACCAAGAAACATCATTTTTTGGCAGCGCGTGGAGCTAGCCCAAGATGCTGAAATAACTGGCGTATGTAACATGAACATGATGAGTTACATGCCCTCCAAAAAGTATCCGTCAGCTGGTTGAAACGGGAGCATCCATACTCCATGGCCTTTGAAATGCTACGGTTTGAGAGAATATTCTCCTAAAACACGTGCACGGTTCAAGAGAATATTCTGTTAAACCGTAGCCAACACGGTATTAGATAAATCCCGATTTAAGGGAAAAATAGGGGGTAGTCACCATCCTCTCTTTACACCGTAGCCACTACTGTAACGCTGTTTGCTGCATGGCCGTGTGCTCATTGTACAATCAGCATCATGCCAACTCTAACGACCCTACTTCTGTCATCGCCACCTTAAGCAGCAGCAAGCCATGGATACAGCGTTCGTTTGTTTTCATCTTTCCATGCGCACGTACAGAGTATTGATTGGCCGCTGATTCACGAATGAACTCAGAACGCACCGCGGCACCACAACAGCAGTTCGAAGCGAAGCGACATCGGCCGCGAGTTGTTACCGTTGATCGTTGAAAGACAGAGCTCTTTCCTGTCGTGGTACCGCTACACTCGTGCTTGCGTGTGGTGAGTACGATGAGAAATGTCCCGGGAGAAGATGGGGCGGCGAAGAACGCGCCACTCCGGACTCTGGACAGGCGCACACCCTTCGTCCCCGGGTGAGAGTTTTTTTGTTGGCATTTGTTTTTGTTCCTCCCCTCCGCCTTTGACATGAGAACACGGTTCATTTCGCTACTAAAATACAGCAGTCGTTCTGTAGTGCTGACTTGAAACATAGGAGGCGTTTTCCCCCGCCGAGGCGTCTCTACAGCCGTAGAGCAAATTATGTACATGAGACAGTTGGGCCAGGCAGAGCGATAGATAGAGCAGAGTGGCACTTCGTCACCCATCTTCCGCAACTTCGGCACACCGGTCGCCCCGGTGGTCTATTAGTGGTATCCTCGTAATCCGCTAGTCGCAGAGGTCGTGAGTTCGAATCCCCATGGGGTGAAAAATTTACGAAATGTGCGGGTGAAAGCGAAATGTAGCTGAAAAGCTCTCGTGAGTACCAAACTTCGACGTTAGCACCGGTGACGAGGGAAAGGGACGGCTGGACCCTTCTCGCGATACAAATGAAATTCAGCACGCACCGCAGGAGGAAGGTGGGGAATGAAAATAAATAATTAGAAGAAATAAGCCCTGGTGGTTACCCCCTCCTGTGTGACCCTGGATGGTCAGTTGTGCGAAAAAATACACTGACAAGTGTAGCACTCTACATACGCTGAAAAGTGTAGTACACGTCTCACCACGAAAAATGGGGGGACTGTCGCCATAATAAATAGGACGAAAACACACACACGCACTCAATATACACACCTGCTGCTGTGGTGATCGTGCGAATATTGGGTTTCGGGTTCTGGGCCATTCGTTGAACCTTTTCTCATGACGTCTACGGAGATTCCCCTCTCCCGCCTACTGATACCTGGCGTACTCCACGCACGTGCACGCTCCAAGCGTAGCATTAAGTGTCCCTCAGTAGGAGAAAATACACTACTATACTGCTACTCCAGCGTGGACGTGTGGACAGATCGTCTGCTTCGCGTTCGAACCCCGGTCGGCTGGTGGTGGGATCGAAATTCAAAAGATGTGTCGACCTCCAAAGTTTCAATCATCTGCATGTCTATTGCGATAGATTACTGAAACATTGGAGGAGTGGGTGCAGGGGGCGGCAAACGGTTGTAAGCATGCACAGATCAGCGCACACCTGATGTTGATAAGACTCCATTCCGAGCACAGCAAGAGCTGCACCGCACCGCGCGAAGGGAGACGACAAGTAGAACATTGGGGGGCGCGCAGCCCGCAAAAGCATTGAAGATTGCAAAACATACCTCATCTCCCTCATCTGCGAAGTCGGAACAGACCACGCACAACACACAACGGGCACACAACCAACACACAGCTGACCTGCAACTTCTGCACAGAGCCACCACCACAGGAATTCCGCGTGTGGTTGTTAGGTGAGGGCTTTGATCGAGGGCACCTTCTCCAAACGTGCGCACTTCGATTGTCAGTTCGGTGAGAGTACTGCGATGCTTGCACAAAGAATATTGTCTGTCCATGTGGCAGAACATCAGGCCACACAGAGGCAACATCAACTTTCCACATCAGTGCATGTATGCGGCTGAGGAGACCTCAGATCTTGTTGTACTGCTATAATGTTGCCATGGCTGGTGGTCATTGGCAATCAACCCCCGCAAGCTGACTTTCTCTCCCTCTCTCTCCGATATGTCGTGGGTTGTGCCTGCGATATGATGTTACGTTCTTACAGCAGTAGGCCTCATTCCAAAGGGGAACAAAACTTCCCGCGAACCCGATGGCGAACCATTTTATTTCCTCCGGGGACGGGCGTTGAGTACAGAGGGACGGCTGGAGGGACGCACGCTGTGCGACTAGCATGTCTGTTGTCTACTCGGCGAGCTTGTTTGAAGACGTTATTTAGTAGAAGCTTTGGAGGCAGTTATTTCTTATTCTTCTAAGTATTAGTCACGAAAAAGCCGCAGCTACAAGTACTATCTCATCATTGGCCTGTTGGTAGACTACAGCAGTATATTTACCGCCAAAAAACTCCACAGCCGCCTACCGCCCGAAAGCATTGATGAACTGTTCATTGGCCGAACTGGAGCGTGCAAAAAACATAGAGCATGGGACCTCGACGCTCTCACTGGACGTTTTCTACATGCACAACAGTGACGGCTGAACGACATTTATGTTCAATGTTTGCAGCCGTTCCCATTGGCTCCCACCGAACCTCAAGAGAAGAGACTGGCACAACAACAAGTTGCACGCATGCAGGACCACCGCCAAAACATGTCATGCCGCCTGCTGCTGTGCTTCAACCCCTCGCAGCACCAAAAAAGCATGGCATCCAAGAACAACAACCCCGACAGCGGCGACGGCGCCGACGGCGCCACCGCCTCGCTGCTGGAGGACTTCGTGGGCTTCCTGAACGAGGCATGGACGGCCTACCACGCCACCGCCGAGGCTCGCCGTCGCCTGCTGGCGNCGCCGTCGCCTGCTGGCGGCCGGGTTTGAGGAGCTAGACGAGTCCCAGGCAACGCACGACGTCAAGGTGCGAATCGTCGGTGGTGGGTACAGGTCCCACAGTCTACGCAGGATTTTCTCAAGTAAGCAAACGTACTGGATACGGCAGTATTGAATCGGCTATGTCGACAGTTAGGGTTGCGGTCTGCGTGCCCCCTGCCTAATCTGTGTTCATAGTATGCATTCTGCCTTTGGGTAAGCAGTCCGGTAGATGCAGCGCACCGAAGCTCTGCTGCTGCTGTTTTTGCCACCGCCGCTGCCGGCGGAGGTGTTTTGTGTGGTTCATTTTCTCGGTGCTCCCCCCCGCCCCCCCCCCGCCTCCGTGCCGCTTGGATCCGTCGTGCCTAGCTGAAAACACGGCAGTAAGTCTTCTCTGCCATACCCGAGTAGGACCACCTATCACCGTCACACCATCCGCGCCCCACCCCTGGCGTTCCGTGCCCGCCTACATCGTCGACGACTTTGCGTGTTGCGGGCCACACCTCTTACAGTCGAAGAACGTTTTTTCGACTGCTGCCACGCTACAACACCACTGCTGTGGCACACACACACACACACACACACACACACACACAGCAGCCTCTTCTCCTGTTGTCGTCGTCTTGATGTTGGTGTTTTTTTGTTGGTGTTTTTTGCAGCCCGGTGGCAAGTACTTCTTCACTCGGAACATGAGCGCCATCGCGGCGTTCGCTGTTGGCGGGGCCTACACCAACGGGGACGGTTTCGTCATCGTCGGGGCACACACGGACAGGCGAGAGAGGGCGGGGGAGAGAGAGACAGACAGACAGAGACAAAATTACATATAAACAGAAACACAGAAACACAGACAGAGGGAGAGGGAGAGGGAGGCGACAGGGAGAGAGGGGCAAAGACAGACATGGAGAGGCAGGCCGGCAGACAATTCATGACATTGAAGCAATGACGCTGAAATTGAAGGGAAGGGGGGGGGGGGG
>CACKRE030003253.1:3264-13907 GCA_902602495.3 Ectocarpus sp. CCAP 1310/34
GTGTTTTATGTAAGTTCATGTGAGTTCATGTGAAGAAGAAGTTTATGCAACAAACCCTACACGTCTTTCCTCCTTGGCGCGAGCTCGCCGAGTTGCCGACACCCTATTCAACACACGTCTTGCGACAAGCTACCCCCAGTTCGGATCATCCTAACACGCTAGCGTGCTGATATCATGCGGGATCCCGAGGTGAGGTTAGCTACTAAAGGGTTCGGCTAGAGAAGTAGACTATGGAGGAAGCCCTCGATCTCAGCAGCTATACTGAGGAGGATCGCCAAGCATTAGCGGCGCACATCAAAGAGGAGGTGGAGAAAAAAGTACAACAGAAGATGAAAGAACAAGAAGAAAAGCGTCCCGCTTCAGAGGGCGTGGACATGCCCCCCGATTCAGGCGATCCCCTGCATGCTCGGCCGGCTGGAACAGCGATGAACCCGCAACCTGAAGACCAGCCACGATCGTTGGAGGACCGTCTCGTTGATTCGTTCGCACGGGCAATGCGAAGGGCCAACACCCCGCGGGAGGAAACCAGGGAAGTCGTAACCCCTAAGGCTACCATCCGTGTCAGCCCTGTAATACATGTAGCCCCGTTTACGGGTGTGTTAGATTCCAGCGGTGATGTTCAAGTTAGAGTACAGGTGTTTGAGAGCCAATTTCGAATGTTGTTGCAACAAGAAGATTGCCTGAGCGCATTAGTATCAGAAGAGACAATCAGGGCGGGGAAGTCGGATGCAGACATTCCCAAACTGAAGGAGGAGTATGGTAGGAAGGCCGTAGAAAAGGCCATGAAGGCCTGGCAGTTAATACTGGCAAAGGTTGAAGTTGCATCGATCGTACCAGCAATCATCTCTAGTGGTTGCCCAACGGAGTCATGGCGAATATTCCGAAATTATTTTCAAGTGCATGCCCACACAGAAAAGACGAGCCTCCAGCTAGAGTGGCAGGAGTTGACGCAAGGGGTTCAACAACACCCGAAAGAGTACCTGTCGAGAGGGTGGGTGCTGAGGCAAAGGCTATCATCTTGCGGAGTGACAATTACAGAGGATGATGCTAACAGACATCTTGTGCGCAACCTCCTCCCCGAATATGATGTCTACACAGGTTNCAGCAGCCACAGCAGCAGCATCAGCCGTACTTCAACCAGCAGCAACAGGAATACTAGCCGTCGTACCCGCCTGTCATAAAATATAGTGACCTCCACAACTCCCCGTCCCACAGCAACGAGGAATGTCGCTTGCAGCGGGGTTGGGGAGGTCCCTCGGGCGGCCAAGGTGCGAGCTACGGCGGAAGGCACGGGCCCCAGCATGGGGGCCGGGGCTTTTCTGGAGGAGGACGTCATCAGCAGCAGCCGGCAGGAGGAAGATTCGGGGGACGTGGCGCCGCTTCCGGTGGGAGGGGCAGGGGCCCTTTTCACCAGGGATCGCCCGGCAGCAACCTCCCCGCCTACCCTGTACCTCAGCAAGGCTACGACTACAGCACCTACCCCCCCAACATGTACCGCCCACAGGGAAATGAACCTCCCATCCACCCGAATGACCCTCGCAAGCGGTGTGAGAACTGCGGTGAACTCGGCCACAACCACCTGTTCTGCCCTTCGCGTGTTGATGTCGGAAGGCCAGCTGGCATGCCGGCAGGCAACGCGCCGCCCAGGCACCCGCCGCCCCGGCCGCCGGCCGGTGGTTACAGCCAGCGGCCGCCTTGGGCACACTCGTATGGGCAGGCAAATACGGCGCAGCAATACGGCGGAGAGGGTTACCCGGGGGTAGCGCCAGGAGCAGCAGGAGCGACGGCGGTGGCGACGACAGCTCCATCTACAGGGGCGCATGCGGTGACGCACGTGAGCGGCGTTTACCAAAATCCGGTGACGCACGCGAGCGGCGTTTACCATTACTCGCCCCAACAGCAGCAGCCGGAGTACCTTCCCCCCCCCGTGCAACAGCAGCAGCCCATCTCCAACCCGTACGCTCCTCCGGCGCCTTCGACCGGAGCGTCTCCATCGACTGGTGGGGATTTACATGCGTGTGTGGTGTGGGCTTTTCCAAGTGAGTCTGAGAATGGTGTGCTAGTAGAGCGAAGGGACGACGGATATGCAATGATGAACGTCCTTGACGAGAGTGTAGGAGATGAAACTTGGCTTGCAGACTCTGGCGCCACGAACCACACCACAGGTGACCCGAGGTGCATGTACGATGTGGTGATTCCTCCGCCTGGTAGAGAGCGAGTAGTGATTGGAGATGGTAGGACGATGCCTGTGCTTGGTATCGGCAGCCTGAATGTCAAGTTCCACAATGGTGGAAGCGATTTTTGCGTGAAGCTCACCAACGTGCATCACGTTGAGGGAATGGGTTACAATTTGTTTTCGCTCCACAAGGCCATGGGAGGGCAACGAATTAAGATGGATCCTATAGGTATCCACCTGTTTAACGGTGGATTAACTTTTCCCCGTGGCGAGCGTGGTTCTTCCTTGAGAGCGACTCGTTTACCGCCCGATTACACGACGCCACTTGCTGCGCCCGTGGTGACACCGTTACCTCCGCCTCCCCCTCGCTCTGCAGACGTTGTGAGTGTGACTGGTGTTGCAACGATGCATGCAATCCCCCGCATGCAGCATTCTCCCCAAGGTGTAGCGTACATGCCCTCTTCCTCGTTTTCTCGTGTCCCGCCCACTGTCGCCAGCGCCGGCAGTGTAGTACCTCCAACGGTGTCTAGGTTCCCGCCCACTGTCAGCAGTGTCGTGCTTCCATCCGCTCCGACGAGCGTTGTGCCGACCCCCGTCTCTGGTTTCCCGCCCGCTCCCAACAGCGTAGTACATTCTGGTGACACCGCCCACAGATATGCCCCCGTGTCGAATTTTCCGCCCGCTGCAGCCGGCGTAGTACCTTCCACGGTGTATGGTTTCCCGCCCGCTGCAAACAGCGTAGTGCCATCGTCTGTGAACAATATCCCGCCCGCTGCGAGCAGCGTCGTTCCTTCAACAGTGTATGCCCCCTCCCCCGCTGACAGGAGTGTGGTTTTTCCCTCCGCTCCTCAAGTGCCGCATGGTTTGGAGTTGGTAGCTGTTCCCGGGTTGCCATCGCCGGACGTCACCGTTTTTCAAGAGAATAGTGAGGATGATGACCGTGGGTTTATTCCGTTCACAGAGCAGGGAGATTACGAGTGGGCTTTGTACCTCTTAGAACAGAGACAAGAATCGGATGACCCCTACGAGTTTTTAGACTTGATGTTTGAGTCTGGATTTGCCAATGTCTTCGATGATGTTGCTTTCGCCGTTCCCGTTATGGCCCCGGGCAAGCGCCCTTTTTCGGTGGGGAAACCCACCAAGATTATTGACGTTAACCTTCTCCATGTTTCGTCCTCCCACGCCAATGAGTTTCTTTTGCGTGAGCTTGCGAAGCAGCACGGTCTCCGACTGACCGGTGTCCTGCAGCCTTGTGGTGGATGCCTGCAGGCGAAGGGGAAGAAGGCGGGCGTGCCTCACCAATTGGGCACGCGCGCGGAGCGGCCGCACGATCTTTGGCACATCGATCTGTGTGGGCCGATGACGGCCTCGCTGGGGGGTTCGTTTTTCATGATTATGTTCGTGGACAGCTTCTCGCGGTGGATGAAGCTGTACGGGATGAGGCGCAAGTCGGACACCCTCGCCTTCGTCAAGAAGTTCCTCGCCGACATGAGTGGCACCGGTGTCCCTCGCTCTTTCCGGATGGACAACGGGGGGGAGTTCATCGGACGCGACTTCATCGCCTTCTGTGACAACGCCGGCATCCGCCGTACGTACACGGCGCCGGGCACCCCGCAGCAGAATGGTCCGGCGGAGAGTGCGATCTGGCGCGTGAACAAGGCCGGCCACGCCGCTCGTCTCGAGGCACCCCGCCTGTTCCCCAAGATCGACTTCACCCGCGTCCCCGGCTTCGGGCGCGATGGCGAGCGACTCTGGCTAGAATCGTGTCACTGGGCTGCCGGCGGCTTCAACCGTTCTCCGACCAAGGCAAACGTCGGGTACAAGTCGCCGCACGAGCTCTTCACCGGTCGCCCGCCCCCGCTCCAGATCGTCCCGTTCTTGCAGCCGGGGTATATGCGTGTGACGCGCGCGAGGAAGATGGATCCCCAGGCAGTGCTGTGCTGCTACCTCAACAACGGCGACAACCATCACGAGTCGGCGGTCAAGGTCCTCAAGTTCGCGACGGGGCGCGTGTGCATGACGAACAACGTCGTGTGGGTCTCCGACCGCGCGCCGTTGCTGACCCCGCCGCTGGAGCTGCCGGCGCCGGCGGACGAGGGGGGAGATTCGAATGTCGCCGCCGCACCGTTTCTAATTGAGTATATTTCACCGCCTCTCTTACCCCCCTCACCGTATGCCCGACCTCCCACTTCACCCGCTGCCATACTCTCACAGGCGCCGCCGGCAACTTCCACACCACCATCGCCGGCGGCGCCGCCTACCGCAGCCACACCACCGCCACCGGTCACCGCGCCGCCTGCACCGCCGTTCGCCGCCGCGCCACCTTTCACCATCACCGCGCCGCCGGCACCGCCGTTCGCCGCCGCGCCACCATTCACCACCACCGCGCCGCCTGCAACGCCGCTCGCCCCAGCGCCACTGTTCACCACCACCGCGCCGCCTGCACCGCCGTTCGCCGCCGCGACACCGTTCACCACTGCCGCCTCGCCTCCGGCCTCACCGTTCACCACCGCCGCTGCACCGTCAGTAACACCGTCTCCCGCCGCCGTGCCGCCCGGTGCCGCGCCTTCCACCAACATGCCGCCGCTCACTACGAGGACCATCCGTGAACTGGACGTGGGGCGCGCCGACATGAGGGTTTCTGGGCGCACGAGGGCAGCCGCTAAGGACCAGGGGGGGGGGCGGGCGTCGTCAATGCCGCCCCTCTCTGCCAGGGCCAATCGAGAGCTGGGCTTGGGACGAGAGACGCGGGTGCCAGGGAGGTTGAGGGGTCGGCGGGTGCGTTTTCAGGATGGGGGGGCCGAGCGGTCGACGTCACCTGGCGGGAGCGGCGACGCTCTCGCCCACCGCTTCGGGCTTGTATCCCTGCAGGACAAGGCAACGCTCCTGTCGACTCTAACCACTCGCAGCATCGTCGATGGGGGGAGGAAGGAGATCCCGAGTTCAGCCGGAGGACGTGATGGAGCGGAGCCGGGGGGGCGAGAGCGGGGGGGCACGAAAAAAGAAGGACTGCGTGAAGAAGTCCCATTTGCGTGCGCCACCTTGCTTGCCTCCCGCGAGGACATTGATCGCGCGATGATGGATTTAGATCCCCCGGAAGTGGCACCGGACTTGCCACAGTGCTACGCGAGCGACTTGCGTGTGCCCAAAACGTATAGGGAGGCTGTGTCCTCTCAACATGCTGACTTGTGGATACACTCTGTAGAGAAGGAGTTCAGAGGTCTTATGGAGGCTGGTACCTTTGAGGAAGTAATGTAGCAACCAGAAAGTGTTATCAAGGCGAAGTGGGTGTTTGATTGGAAGTCTGACGAGTATGGATGGCCAACCAATGTGAAATCACGGCTCGTAGCGAGAGGAGATATGCAGAGAGTACATGTAGATTGTGGAGAGACGTATGCACCGACTGTAGCGGTTTCTAGCGTTCGCTTGTTGGCAGCGATGGCGTGTGAGCAAAATCTTTCTCTCCGTCATTTTGACATCAAGCAAGCATTTGTCCAGTCGGATTTGGATGAGGATGTATTCATGCGTCTGCCAGAGGGGTGTGGTAGATTGTCAGGTATGATCGTGAAGTTGAACAAGAGTCTGTATGGCCTTAAGCAGGCATCAAGGCAGTGGCATTCACACTTGGCGAGGTGTTTGATTTGTTTGGGTTTTATTCAGTGCATGGCGGATACGTGTGTGTTTCGGTTGATTGAGGAGGGAAGAGTGGTAGTGACTCTGGTGGTACATGTAGATTTTATATTTTCGATAGGAGAGGAGGAGAGGTGTGACCAGTTTGGCAGGGACCTCAACACCATGGTACCTGTGAAGAATCTTGGGGACTTGAGATGGTACTCTGGATGTTTGTATGAGAGAGATTGGGATGCAGGGACTTTGAAGATCTCGCAGCAGACGTACGCTGAAGAGTTGGGGATGGAGTTTGGGGTAGAGTACGGGAAGGAAATTCCTCTTCCTGTAGGGTTGAAGCTTTCAGAGTTTGACCAGGATGAGGAAGTGGTATCATGGCCTTTTCGTGGGCTGATAGGATCATTGATGTGGCTGGCAACGCAAACGAGACCAGATATCGCGAATGCAGTAAGAGCGGTAGAACGGTACTGTGCCTCTCCCAAAGAAATTCATTGGAGAGCAGGGCTTGGTATTTTAGGGTATGTGGTACGGACAAGTGACTTGGGTATTACATTCAGGAGGGGTAGTGTAGCAAGGTTGAGCATGGAGGTGTTTGCAGACGCAGACTGTGCAAGAAAAGCTGCCGATAGGAGGTCTGTGTCAGGGGGATTGGTGATGTGTGTGGGGGGGTGTATTTCTTGGTTTTCAAGGACCCAGAAGTGCGTCACGTTGAGCACGACAGAGGCGGAGTATGCCTCTCTTGCGGATGTGATGAAGGAAGTATTGGTGTTTGGATTTATTTTGTGTGTGATCAATCAACTGGGTGGGGTGGCAACATTTTACATTTTTGCCTATGGTTTTTCTCAATGGATGATGTTCCAGGCTGGGGGGCAACTACTTCACTGAAGTTCGAAGAAGTATAACTGGTATGATCGGGGATGGTTATTGTTGTCTAGCCAGTGAGGCTATTGCTCTGGAGTTGAATTGAGTTTCTGATATTATTAATATTTGCTTGTGTTCTGGAGTTATTTAGGATCGAAAAAGACATGGCATGGTCATAAGCAGGGGGCCTGATAGATATACTTGTAGCAATGCCAAGTGGTTGTAGGATTGTGTGGTACGTGGAATGTATTTTCAGGGTGTGCAAGGTACCCCTGTTGAATACTGCGTCGCCCCTCATGGTGGTGCGTGCACGCGTGCGTTCAGTTCATGTGAGTTCATGTGAGTTCATGTGAGTTCATGAGAGTTCATGTGACGAAGAAGTTTATGCAACAAACCCTACACAGCTTTCCTCCTTGGCGCGAGTTCGCCGAGTTGCCGACACCCTATTCAACACACGTATTGCGACAAGCTACCCCCAGTTCGGATCATCCTAATAATCCGTACGCAAGGAAGTAAGCACAAGATGCCGAACACCCATAGCAGGATGCAGCGCACCCTTCATGCGACTCGCAGAATACCTCACGGCGCTTCGTGTTTGGTGATGTGAGAGCCTTGTCCGGTGAGAACCCGGCGTGCTCCGTCCCGGCTTTGTAGGGATGCGAGGTCAATGGTCTAACGACTACGGCATGCACGACTATGAGTACACCCCTCCCCAACGCGCGTATACGATATGAACAACCGTAATACTGTTGGAGAACACATATGAGGGAGTCATTACAACGCGTTTGAAGAGAACGCCCACTTTTGATTCACTCGCGGCACGAACACCAAGTTCACAGTTCTTGCCAGAGGGGGGGAATCTGAAACTTGGAAAGCGCGTTAGTTTGCTTGGGGAGCACGTTCATCATCTACTACGTGAACAAGAACTTTCCTTCGACCCCGAATAATGGCGCGAACATCCCAAACACACGCACAAACGGTTTGGTTGCGTTGCGTATCACGAAGCCGATCGAAGCTTGAAACACAGGTGCTCTTTCAACTCTTTGTTTCACCTGGAGTGCTGCAACTCGTGCACAAGAAAACAAAGAAGAGCAAAAAAGCCCAAATGAACTCCCTCCTTTGCATGTACGTGTCAATGAAGTGAGTACCCTTATCAATTCCGCCTCAAAAGGACGTCTGATCAAGCAAGTCAAAAGCAAAAAAGAAAGCAGTTCGAGTTAGCTTTTTGGCGCTGTTGGACACTCGTATTTCATTCTGCAGGAGGAAGCGGATGAAATGAGCCGGACCAGCCCACCGTCCCGGAAGCGCTCTGGAACACAAGCAAGCGCACTTCTTCGCGTAGCGACCCAGGGTATTAGCGGCAAGACACCTGAAACGTCAAATGGACGGAGTGGAGGGTTTCGGGGTGTTCGATGCTTATCCCCAGGTTGGCTTACATATTGTCGTACGCCGACCCCAAAGGGGGGGAGACGGGGGCGTACTCATAGTTTGCATGCCTTTGTTGTTAGACCATTGACCATGCGTCCTCGAGAGGACGGTGCATTGTTCCCACAAGACCGATCACCGATGGCCAATCGTTCCTTCCGTGGCTCAAGAATATTTTCCCTATCCTAGCTATCCCATCTACCCTATCTATATATCACTTGAACAGTGGGGAGGTCTCCCTCGAGGCTAGAGCCCAGGCCTTGTAGCCAAAATATTGTACCTGTTTACTCGGCCGTCGAGAGACTCAGGTCTGCACGAGGTTGCACGCCCTGGGGATATCATCAATCAACTTGTTGTTTCACCAACCCTCCTGTTGACGATTGGACTACCGTATCATATCGACTCCCTGACGAAGAAGGTAAGGTGCAGCACGCGTCCAACCAGCAACGTCAAGAGGAAACTTGCACACTTAACTGCCCGCCGGCGCTCTTTAGAGCACGCACAGATATAGAACCCATAGACTTATTCGTTCGGAGAAGGTTGAACCTATTCCGATTGGTGAAGCAGGTTTCTGTGGCAGCATTCACATTCCATAAAATATGTAGATGCCTTTGCCACCTGCAGCGGACACAGAAGTGTATCCAAATTAGCAAACCCTAAACCAGAGACTACCGTACTAAAGGCAATACTGCCAGCAGGTGAGCCCGTTACAGCATGCCACCGACGGCGGGGTCGTTGAACATCACCGAGCTGATTTTTATTGGTCATGATGATGACCTTGTTGTCCCTTTGCACTATGGTAATGGACATGAACATCAGTTAATCATCAACCTCCGGCTGTACACCGGCAGCCTGTCCGCAGCAGAAACCATCTAGCCACGGAGTTAAGCTCACCCGTTCGTGATAATGGCAACCTCCTTGCGGTCAGGCTGGCCTTGGGGAGACTCGATTCTGCGAGGAACGCCGGAGAAACACAACCCTCCTGACCGTCATAACCACTAAGCCTTGCAAATGAATACACAGACGAACGCCTTATGGCCATGAGGTTTATGTTGGCAGGCCACCGTGAAGCGGTCAACTTCGTAACCGCGTATGCTCCAACCGAGCTTCAACCGCCGACAGCAAGCGCGTGTTCTGGGGAAAACTTGACAGTCTCGTGCGGAGGATCCCTTCCAAAGAGTGTGTGTATGTCCTGATGGACGCCAATGCGCGGACGGGAGATAGGTTGGACGGAGGGGACGGAAGGGTGATAGGAATGTACGGGCGTGATGCGCTCAACGACAATGGAATACTACTGTTCAACTTCGCAACGGAAAACAGGCGAATTAGCTCTCACGAACTCGTTCTTTGAGACACACAAGGGCGGAATATGGCACACATACAACGGTGTGTCGGGAACCGATTGCAAGCGCCTTGACTACATCCTGACAGGGCAGGCACATCACGGCCGAGTATCTAACGTGGTTGTCCTCACCCAGCCGGTTCGCCCAGTCAAAGCAGACTCAGACCACAGTATGGTAGTAGCCACCGTCAACCTCGGTGGCAGGCTTGCCCACAACCGTGCAGTCCGGATTAAACCGAAACAGAAGCAATTCAACCGACGGGAATTGCAGTTCGAAGCAGCACGGTGTGCGGTGACTAATTGGTTCCTCCTCAACCTTGACACACGACTGGACGAGCGAACAACCACCGCCGCGGAATTGGCGACCAACTTTACCAATGCTCTCCTCGAAGCAGCGCGGACGACCCTAGGAGAGGAACCGCGGAAACGCCGCACGCAGGAGTGGTGAGACGAGAGCAGCGCTGGAGGAAAGCCCTTACCAAACGGCGGGAAGCGCGCCGAGCGATTAGGGGCAATTGGAACTCAGCGACGTGGAGGGTTCTCAAAGCAGCGTGTAAGGGAGTGGCTACAGCAGTCGAAACGGGCATTTCTGCCCACCTGGACGGATATGTGACTGAACTCGAAGCAATCTACAACGAACGCGACATGCGAGGACTGTACCGGCACCTCAAGAGATCAGTGGGCCCCAGCGGGAGACAAGCGGGGGGACAGCAGTTCGTCACGGATGAGAACGGCGTGTTGCTCCGGAACAGGGACGACATCCTCCAGCGGTGGGCGAGATTCTTCAGCACCCTACTCAACACCAAATCCCCCACCCTGAACCCACAGATAATCGAACGAGTGACGCAGCGGCCAGCGACACGTGACACTCAACGGTTGGGAGAGGTCCCTGAACTCGAGGAGGTGGAACGGGCAACGAAAGGCCTCAAGAATTGGAAGGCAACCGGCCATGACTCCCTCCCTGCCGAGTTGCTCAAGATCGATGACGACGAACCCTTCGTCCTGGGGCACCTCCATTCCATCGTCGTCAAGGTGTGCAACGGAGGAGATATTCCGCGAGAGTGGAAGGATGCAACCATCAAGGTGCTGTACAAGAAGGGTGACCGGTCCAACTGTAACAACTACAGGGGGATTTCGCTACTATCTCACGTAGGCAAGGTCCCCATCAAGATCATCACCAACCGTCTAAGCGCCTTCTGCGAAGCCAACAAC
>CACKRE030003259.1:2072-16122 GCA_902602495.3 Ectocarpus sp. CCAP 1310/34
TGTGTCCGGCAATCTCCAATACAAATCAACCTGTGAGGTTTCAGTATGCAGCTTTCTTCACTCAATTCGTTCATGTGTCCGGCAATCGCAAACGTCACTCAACCCGTGAGGTCTCAGTATGCAACTATCCTCACTCAAAGCGTCTATGTGTCTGGCACTATCCTACATCACCCAACTCGTGAGGTTTCAGTATATAGCTATCCCCACTCAGCGCGTCTTTGTGTCTGGCAAACTCAAAAACCAATCCATCTGTGAGCTTTCAGTATGCAGCTTTCTTCACTCAATTCGTTCATGTGTCCGGCAATCGCAAACGTCACTCAACCCGTGAGGTCTCAGTATGCAACTATCCTCACTCAAAGCGTCTATGTGTCTGGCACTATCCTACATCACCCAACTCGTGAGGTTTCAGTATATAGCTATCCCCACTCAGCGCGTCTTTGTGTCTGGCAAACTCAAAAACCAATCCATCTGTGAAGTTTCAGTATGCAGCTATCCTCACTCAACACGTCTATGTGTCCGGCAATCTCCATTACAAATAACCTGTGAGGTTTCGGTATGTATCTATCCTGACTCAAAGCGTCTTATGTGTCTGGCACTATCCAACATCACTCAACCGGTGGGGTTTCAGTATGCAGCTATCCTCACTCAACACGTCTATGTGTCCGGCAATCTCCATTACAAATAACCTGTGAGGTTTCGGTATGTATCTATCCTGACTCAAAGCGTCTTATGTGTCTGGCACTATCCAACATCACTCAACCGGTGGGGTTTCAGTATGCAGCTATCCTCACTCAACACGTCTATGTGTCCGGCAATCTCCATTACAAATAACCTGTGAGGTTTCGGTATGTATCTATCCTGACTCAAAGCGTCTTATGTGTCTGGCACTATCCAACATCACTCAACCGGTGGGGTTTCAGTATGCAGCTATCCTCACTCAACACGTCTATGTGTCCGGCAATCTCCATTGCAAATCACCTGTGAGGTTCAGTATGTGTCTATCCTCACTCAATGGGTCCATGTTTCCGGTACTCCAACATCACTCAACCCGTGGGGATTCAATATGCAGCTATCCCCACTCAACCCGTCCATGTGTCTTGCAATCTCAAACCTCACTCAACCCTTGAGGTTTCAGTGTGCAGCTATCATCACTCAACACGTCTATGTGTCCGGTAATCTCCTACATCACTCAACCTGTGAGGTTTCCATAAGCTATCCTCACTCCACGCATCCATGCGTCACGCGTCTTTGGTAGCGCATACTGTGGGGGCTATATTTGGGGTGGCGTGTTTTACGGCGCTTTGCCAACAGCGCCAACCCACTGAAGTCTAGAAGGGGGGTGGGGGGGGGGTCTTCTGTGTTGTTTTGTCAGGCTGGCCTGCAGTTGTTGTCGCTGTTACGTGGCTGACGCATGTTTGTGTCATTGCGGAGGGGGAAGAGAAGATTTTTTTGCCTACAAGAGTGTCATGTGTTGTCTGTTAGACTGCGCTGCAGGAAAAAGTTGCTGTCGCTGATACGGCACGTGGCTGGCGCATGTTATGTCATTTGCTGCTGCTTTGCGTGAATACCCATCGCTGGTCGCTGAAATTCAAGCTAGGCGTCACAAGAATGGAGTTTGGCTCCGTAGGTGCTCGCGCATTTCATCTGAAACTGTGGGGTCTTGGACAAAAATTTTTGGCCCAATGCCTCTTGTTCCCAAATCCGATAAATGCGGGTGGTACGCCCCGCTGCTTTCTATCTCGGCGTGGTGGTGGTTCGTGTGCCCCTTCGGCGAAACGTAGCATCCGCGGTTGGTTTTACCGCTCGCATGCTGTCCAAGCGAGAAGCGTTGGAGGCCGTCGCTCGTTGGACGGGTGTTGCTGCGTGTGCATGCAACAGAGCTTTGCCCGCCGTAGCTGAGGCCCCGAGCATAGGTACACGACCTATCGCACCATTATTGCTTGTCGCATACGAAATGTGTCTTGCGAAGTCGTGTGCGGCATCCCTGGGAATTAGTTTTCGTGAGCCTTGACGGCGTTTCCTGTATGACGTCACGAGCGGTGCTCTTGTCGACATTTGAGCGTGAGGTTTGTGCCCGTGCCTCTAGGCTGGCCTGCTTTTGTCTCGATTTATGTTGCTCTCGTTGTAGTTCTCACTTTGGTACTCGTGGCACAGGCCGATTGCCTTCTTACGACCTTTTTTTGCAACCGAAACCAAACCATGAGGCCAGTCAGCCGCTGACTGGTCTGGTCTAATGGTTTGATCTACGTTGCCGCTGAAGGCCGTTCGGATGTAAATGGTTGGCTGCTCCTTTGGTCCGCTGACTGGTTTGATCTCGGTTGCTGCTGAAAGCCTCGTAGCCGCCTTCTCCTTCGGCCACTGTTTGATGCAACGGCCGGCTTGGGCGCCCATCCACTCAACGGTGTAGAAAACGTTAATTTATCCCGAAATCGGGGTTTTCCTCGGCTGTGACTTCCTCTTCTTCCCCCAGGCAGCGAGGGGTTGCCGACGAAGTGAGCCGAACCAATCCCAACGACGGGCTAGCGGTGCAGGCTCAGATTCGAGAGCTGCGAAGAGATCTGCTGGATCTCGGGAACCAGCAGGGGGTGAGTGTGACATGACAAGTCGACGGATGGACCTTTTTCGGCGTCGCGATCGGTAGTTGTTGGCCGGTTCCCCCATCTGTTTGCACGCTCTTGTGCAATTTGAGACCGCATGCTTGCATTTGCACCGTCGTCTACCTGTGTTTCCGCTGCCCCCTCCCTCCCCCCCTCCTTAAACCCTGGGGACCGAAGCTGAAAGCTCGATTACTCCACGGCAAGTACGGTGCCATAATCAGATATCACATTTTCAGAGAGCGAGACGGTTCCAAAGCCGCCATATACGGCAACGTAGATGTTTTTTCTGCAGAGTATTTGAAAATCTGTCGAGGCGGCAGATCCTGCGGCGATCGATCACAAGGTGAACGCAAACCTTTCCAAGTATTTGAAAATCTGTCGAAAAGGGATGTGGTATATTGCGTGCAACGTACAGTACTAACCGCTTTCCTTTCCCTTTCTCGGGGCTCGGGTTAAACCAACACATGATTTATTACAGTACGTTTCGGACTCTCGGGGTGTTAACTTTGTCCCCTCTTTGCTGGAAAGGATTGGCAGGACAAGTGGGGAATTGTTTTTCCCTGGTGGGTGTTGTCAAGGTGCCCGCATTGTCATCTTCTCGTCTCTCGCTCGTCTCACACAACATTCTCTTCCTCTCCTCGTTGTGCCATGTCCCGGTCACTCCTCTCTCCGGCCGGCGGCGGCGGCGGCGGCGGCGGCGGCGTTTGCCGCAGACCCAGAAGCTGGCCATGAAGGACCTAAAAGCTGACGCGGGGAAGACTTCGAGGCAGGCGGAGGTGAACGGGCTCTTCGTGGTGCAGCGGCTGCACAGCGACTCGGGACTCAACACGGTAGAGCAGCTGCCCAGCGACTACATGTGGGACAAGGTGGAAGAGTTTGAGGAGCGGCTTCAAGAGTACAAGAAGGCAAGCTTCAGCTCTGTTTGTTTTGTGCGTTATTTTGGTCCCGCCCCTCGTGGAGGCTTTTCTTCAGATTTCTTTCTAAAAACCAAGATGCGTCAACTCAACTTTCTCGAGTAATTCGTCCCAGGTCGTGATGAGTCAATTCATACATTCCCACACCACCTGAGCGTAGAGAACACACCCCGCGCGGATGGCAGAAATTCTTGTTGTGCTGTAGATCGTCGCAGTCGAATCGCATTTATGTCCGCGGGAGTTTGAGGACGAACGCACGGATACCGTTTCCCACCCCATCTGATGATGGGTTTGGTGGGTTGTCGTGGGAGGGCGGGGCACCAAATCAAATGGAGCCTGAGACATGATATAACTTCAAAGCGGGGAATGGTGTTCGCAGCCGCCGCTGTCGGCCCTTTTTTGTTCTGTTTTTCTTTCTGAACCAAAATTCGTCTCTATTTCTATATATAACTGAATGTGGAACCCAGGATAAAGGTATCTTCCAAGTGGTAGTGACGCACGTACAACCGTGAAGGTCCGTGACCCTACGAACGACGTTCTCGAGATCTGTAGATCTTTTCAACGAAAAAACCCTCCGTCTGCTGTGACCAGCGGGCGGGTGAAAGCGTGGATCACTCTCACCTTTCGACCTAGCAAGGCCGATCAAAGTCAGCCACGCTTGGCAATTCCTGGCCACATTGCAACGAGAGCGAAAATTTCTCCGCTAGTGAACGGGCACTCACCACCCCAGGGACCTTCACTCGCAACAGAGCGAATGGCATTCTCACGACACAGCGCCATCATTTCATGAATCTCGTCGTTGCTACACCTTCAATTTTGATCGAGGCAGGCAGATCCGTAGCTTTGAGCGTGAAACGTTTCGTGCTAGCGTGTGCCTGGTCTACCGGGTTGTGCTGCTGCAGGTCAGGGTTCGGGTTGACCGTGATATGCTGTTCGGGGTGCCAGAGCTTTGGACTGCCCCTGTGTTGTACGGGGTGTTCGCCAACAGCGAGGTAGAATCCGTGCTCTGCATGCTTTGAGAGTGCACTACTGCTGGTGTCGTTGACCGCTGCGTTGTGGGCAATGCGGTTTTTTCGTTGGCTAACTCGATACTCAGACGGCGAGCTTTCACCTGAGCCATCACGGGGTCCGGGACAGATGTTCCCAGCGCTAGCTGGAGCACAAAGGCCTGGCGGGTCTGTAGCAAGTTCAGTGGGATATTTAGTCTCCTTCTCTTTTTGTGCTTGTTATCCCTCTTTTTTTAACTTGGTACGTTTCCACGTGGGTTGGTAATCGGCACCCCTCGTTCCGTGGACTATTATATAATAGTATTTTTTCAAGCAACTCTTTCTCCCCATCAGCTGCCCAAGCAACTCTTTTCCCTCGTCAGCCGAGGGATACAACTGCCGTGGGCAACCCTACGGGTCCTGCGCTATTTTGAGCTTGTGCTCTTTCAGGAGAGCCGCATGGTGGCACTCAGCACGGCTGTGGTTGAACCCTCCCTTCGTGTGTTTGCACAAAGGGAAAGCACACTCTTTTGGTTTGCGACGTTTNAAACGTACAATACGGTGAGGGACATGGGCTCACCCGAATGAGCTCCACTCCACGTCCCAGGCTATTCTCGGCAACCTCTCATTTCCCTCATCGTATTGTACTTCTTGGTCCACAGACCCACAGCCCAACATGTACGACCTCACCGGAGTGGTTCACCACAAAAGCAAAACCACCAAGAGCGGGCATTTCATTTCACCTGTGCCCACCTGCCTGGAGAGGGTGGCCTCGATACGACGACGCCAAAGTCACCGAAGTCCAGGACCAACATGTGTTGATGGAGAATGCCTTGATCATGACACACACTAGCCAATCAGATTAATCGAGGTGACGCTCGAGAACAAGGGCAAGAACAGTCCGAGCACTTGCAACAACCAAGACATTAAAACAGTGTCCTGGCGGGACCGCGCCAGTCCGGTGGGGCAAGAGCGAAGGGGCGATTCAACCACATACGTGCCGAGTGCCATCATGCGGCTCTCCTGAAAGAGCACGAGCTCAAGATAGTGCAGAACCCGTAGGGTTGCCCACGGCAGCTGTATCACTCGGCTGACGGGGGGAAAGAGTTGCTTGGAAAAATACTACTGGTCCACGGAACAAGGGGTGCCGAACACCAACCCACGTGGAAACGTACCAAGTTGAGACAAGAGGAATAGCGAGCACCGAAAAAGGCGTGTTCACCCTCTGGTGGGATAGTCAGGAAGCAGATAAGGTGCGCCGGAAAAGAACAGCCGCACCACCACGCACCTGGTAGGCAGCCGTGCGTGATAGGTCAACAGTCGCGTAGGGGATGTCTAGACAGGAGTTCTCCAGTGGCTGCAAGGGTAGACGACATTGCCCCAGTTAGCAGTCGAAAGAGCACCGCAAGCTCTATTCGTTGCTCCAGTTACTGGAAGTCTCAAGTCGAAGCATCGGTCGAAAATTGACTGCCGACAGTAATAGTGAGGAATTTTTCGCGTTCCACATGTCAGCGCTAGCTGGATATCCTGAAAATTCATCCGCGTTGAATGCTGCGTCCGAACGGGTACGCATTCCCGCTAGAATCATCAATCAGTCGGTTGATGGAATTGCAATCGATACAGCGTGTGATGTACCATGCATAATTGCACAATTTTATGCGCCGTCACCAAACCCTGAAAACCACGGAAATTTTTCCCGTGCCTTCCGGAGCAATGAATCCGCGAAGCGCGGATCGCTCACCTCTTGAAAATTAGAATACTAGGCATTTTGGCGGCTTACACCGCCACGCTTAGAGAAGGGATCGGCGTTCGTTGTTAGTTAGTGGGTGGCCGTCTCCCTCTTGTTGGTGTAGTCCAGTTGTCGTTGCCCTTACTTGCGTGCGGTAGTCTGTTGCGACACGGAAGGGGTGCGAAGGGATGCGTCCCGCGCGGAGTCCACAAGTTGGACACGCGCACGGGCGAGCGTAAATGATGCAAAAAGCAAGAAGAAACCATGTAAGCGAACGGCCGTAGGTTCGGAGATGAGGGGGCTCACTGACTGAATGAGCAGGAAACCTCACGGAGTGCTCAACGAAAAGCGAAAAAATACCCTCGAACTGCATCGCACGAAGTGGTACAGTAGGAAAACGGTACATAAGGATCTTAACCCTCCTACTACTCCGTCCCTCCGCAAAAGAAAACTGCCGAAAAACTGTTTGTCAGCCATTGGTCGAGGGGCTACAGTCCCTCCCAAGAATCTGAGCTCCTTGCCAGACAAAGGGTGACTTGGTTTCAGTATGAAACGTTTCCCCTCGCGTTTTGGGGACACTTTTCATACTGAAGCTGAAGCCAAGTCAGCAAATTTTTCCAGTACCATGCGATGTACAGTTTTACTACCTAGGGGGCACGCGGGTTGGGAGATGTGTACAGCAAGTCGGAGGCCCAGGAGCGGCATCACGCAGCATGTCACACAGCTTACGACCTCAGTCAAGCGTGATAGACCAAGGGTTCTCACGTGCGTTGTACACGGCGGAGCCTAGGGTGCCTACAGGGCGGTAAATGGGCATTTGAGTGCTGTGTCCTCAAAGTGTTCCCATTTGGTCTTCCAGCACTATAATAGGAGGGTTAACGACTTGCATCCGTCCCCCCTAGAGTGTTAGCAAGCAGCAACCGCTTTCTCCATCGCCGGGACCAAATTTCGCGAACAAACGAAATGGTTTCTGTCATCACCACGCTTGCTGGCTGAGGCGTCGTCCTTACGTCGTTGATACTACAATAGTATGTACGGACACCAAAGAGAGTGCTGAAAAGCGCGGATCAGATGCTGCACAAACTTCACTAGGAAATGAATGCTCGGACGACCACTGACCGCCTGACCGACTCCTACAAATACTTCCACATGAAATCATCCACCTTGCAACAACGATGCTGTTTGGTAGCTGCACTGCTGTGAGCTCTAGACATATATTCATTCGCCGTTGCATATTTATGTGCAACAACTCGGGAGATTGTAGAGAGCGATATAGACCATAGCGAGACAAAGCGAGAACTACTGCTACTAAACACTACTGTTTACTGCTCTATAATGCACAGCGTGTTATTTTGTACAGCTGAGAGAGCGTAATCATCAGAACGAAATCCGAAATGAAGAAGAAAGGTGGTCTCTAATGAGCAAAGAATCGGACTGCTGTGTGCCGGGGATGTGTAAGCTGAGGAGAGAGAGAGACGGACACAGAGAAAGGGAAAGAGACAGACAGACAGACAGACAGACAGCGAGGGAGACAAGAGACAGTCTACAGAGCGAGAGAGACTTCGTGTGTACTACGCGGCGATGTGCTGTGGAGCGAGCGTGCGATCGAGCAACCGGAACGAAAAACATCCAGATCATAACTCTAAATCCAAGTGAAAAATGATGGCAGAAATGGCGAGCTGTTAGCGACCGAAAATTAAGAATGGTGGCTTGTCAGCGGCCGAGAATTCGGAATGCTGGCCGGAGAGCGGCCCCCTAGAAATGTGGCGCTTTGAAAATGGAGAGTTCCTGGCCGAAACACAAAAATGTGCATGTTGTATACGTTTTAAACTAACCATGGGAGAAACAACAATTCCTGTCGAAGCACTAGTGTTGCCCTCGTTGGGACCCGATAACATGTTGCCCGACACTATATAGTAGTATCATGGCGACATCGGGCATGTGCGGTTCCCTTCGTTGTAATGTAACGCGTGTTTTTTCAAAACGGCAGCGATGAGGAGGGGGAAACAATCATATTCACGAGCTGTGTCATAAAACCAGGAACCAGGAATAACCCAAATCAATTTCCACTGGCATTCCCTCGTTCACTTGAGAATGAGCGCCAACCATTTCTTTTTCATAAATATGGACTTTCGGCGAACAAAAAGAGGGGCAATGTGCAAACCAGGATATAGGTATCCTCCAAGTGGTAGTGACGCACATACAACCGTGAAGATCCGTGACCCTACGAACGACGTTCTCGAGGTCTGAAGATATTTTCGACGAAAAGATCTTCCGTCTACTGGGACCAGAAAGCGAGGCTCACTCTCACCTGTCAATCTAACAAGGCAGACTAAATTTAGCCACGCTTGGCAATTCCAGGCCACATTGCAACAAGAGCGAAACTACCTCCGCTGGTGAGCGGTTACTCACCACTTCAAGGACCCTTTCTCACAGCAGAGCAAAGGGCATTCTCACGATTGCCAAGTTTCACCGAAAGGATAAAAGGAAGGTGTGCTGTTGTTGAGAAACTTACCATTTCGGCTTCATGTTGGCGGGTCATGGGAATTTTCGCAGGAGATCCACGCGATGCAGGTGCAGCTTTCGGAAGAGCCTCTCCAAGGAGGGGAAGCGCCAGCACCATACGGGCAGCGAGCACGGGTCACGCCCGGACGCTTGGCATTCGTGATCCGAGAACAGATGAAGACTTTCAACCAGGTGCGGGTGTGCCGGTAGTCTAGCAGCGGCGCTGCATCGGGGAGCGGTGCTCCGCAGCGCTGGCTTCGTTCGCCACGGCTCTGCCCTGCTGCGGCTTCGGACCGGCTGTGCGCTGCGAGCTTGGTATTCGTTTGTTTTCTGTCTGCTGCGTGCGACGGTTTTTGGCTCCCCGCCAGCAAACACGGCAGCATAACGTTTTAATGACGTTCGTACGTACGTATGCATACATCACACCGACGAATTGCAAGACTCAACTCCGGTGTTATTTCGTTATTGCCGACACTGCTGTTGTGCTGAACCTGCCCGGTGCTGCCGCCCCCGTGTGCGTAACACCCAAACGTTCCCGCAGGATAGTTCAACGCCCCCCCCCCCCCCCCCCCCCCCCCCCCCCCCCCCCCCCCCCCCCCCCCCCCCCCCCCCCCCCNGTCATGCTTCCGCGGGCCCCCCTCTCCTCGAAAAACAATGTAGATCGCCGGCCATGCCGCCGTCGTGCACGAAAAGGTGGAAGTCTTGCGGCAGCAGTACAAGCTCAAGTACAAGGACGACCCGTTCCAGGCGGCGGAGCGACAAGCGCGAGCGGCGGAGCGCCACCTCCACAAGCAGATGCGCGACCAGGCCCCGCAGCATCAGCAGCAGCCGGTGGGCCCCGCCCCGGCCCCCCTAGCGATCGCCACCGCCGCCGCCCCGGCGGCGCCAGCGGCGGCATCGGCGTTCGGGGGGGGAGCTTTCGGAGCCGCTCCCGCTCCCACTGCAGGAGGTTTGTTCGGCGGTGCCGCCCCGGCACCGGCAGCCGGCGGCGGTCTGTTCGGCGCGCCGGCTGCGGCGCCGGCACCAGCGACCGGTGGTCTGTTTGGCACTCCCGCGGCAGCAGCCCCCGCCCCCGCCGCCGGAGGGTTCAGCTTCGGCGCCCCGGCGGCTGCCGCCCCCGCCCCCGCCGCCGGAGGGTTCGGCTTCGGTGCTGCCCCCGCTCCCACCCCCGCCCCTGCCCCCGCCGGCGGCGGTCTGTTCGGCAGCGCGACCGGGTTCGGCACTACTCCGGCGCCGGCTCCTGCGGCGGGCGGGGGGCTGTTCGGGTCGACTGGTGCCGCGTTCGGGTCGACTGGTACCGCGTTCGGGGCGCCGGCACCGGCGCCGGCGGCAACGCCTGCCCCGGCCCCGGCGCCGGCGACGACGATGACGACCAAGAAGAAGAACAAGGGCAGAGGACGGAGAAGTCACTACTAGTGTTGTAATAGTTGCGGAAGGCCTCAGACGGGGGAGGACGCATGGGGGTCGGCAGCGAGAGTGGGGCATCTATTACGTGCTCTGCTCTTTTGGTAGCCGAGTGGTGTGGCAGGAGGATTGTGTTTTGTGAGCCGATTCTGGCTGCTGGAGACAACAGTTTTCGTGCTTGCGTGGATGCGGAACACGCGCAAGCCTGGCGAGAGGGGGGTGGGTTGGCTAATCCACAGTTTGGTGGGGCACATGGGGCGTGTGGTTGGGTTGTTGACGCCAGTTGTATTGTTTTCCGTTTTTTCGTGTCGAATCCGTTACTTGCTGGTTCCGGCAGTGTGGAATACGTCGTCGTCCGATTTTGCTCTAGATTTAGTATTTTCAGTTCTTCTCGTCCGTGAGTTTTACTTGTGTTGTGTAAAATATACTTCATAAAGGATTCCCGGGGGATATGCTCCCAAATTGGCCGCGTGTGATTTTCCACCGGAAGTGTCCGTAATGGTGGAAGTATGTTGCCGCTCATTTTTCAACGTTGCAATTGTTGTTCATCACTCGGTGCGGTGACAGCGACGACCGTAGTTACCATTTGACTTTTGACTTCGGTCACCTTCAGTACTGGCACTGGAGCTGAAGGTATCACGCGTGTCTGCGGGCGCCCTTTCGGTTGGTTGCTGACGTGTGATTCGTCGCTGGTTTGTGACTCTTTTCGGTTCATCTCACTGTTTAGTAACATAGCTGGGTTGCTTTCGTTTGTTCCAGATTTACCTCGGGGCTGGGCATCGCATCTGTTGTATGCATGCCGCCGTCAAAGGTTCCAACTACCATAAGCTGCGAGGTTTTGTGTTTCTCGGCATTCTCCGTCCGTTGATATTGCCGACAACTCTTGGTTATGTGACGATGCTCATCTATACAGGGGCCTTCTGTTGGCAATACTGGTAGCGTTTTGCCCGTCTGAAATAGAGATATTTGTCTGAACTGCAACTGTTGGCGAACAATCACACGGCACTGTTGCCCAAATATCCTGTTTCTACTCCTCGATCGTCTAGGGTGCCCCTCGTCCGGCCGTGCACCTTCTCTTGACCTAAGTCAATTTTTATGGCTTAAGTTTATTTTGCAGAGGGATGGCGTGCTCTGTGGCCGACTATGATACGGAGACAGATGCCAAAGGTGTTTGTGAGCTTCACTCCTGACGCTTTGCCCCCAGCACCACAGTCGTTTTACGATGGTATATAGTGATCAAAACCGTCTCTCACGCTCCAGTGGGGGCACCCGCTGCCTGGTAGGCAGACCACTGCTGATGTGGGTACATCGGGACTCGCGTTGATGCACCTTCTCCGACCCTCTTGTACGAATGAGGGATGGGTTGTTGTTAGGCTCCACGGGGGATGGCCCCCATCTATCGAAAACGAAGCGGGCGACAAAGCAGAACGCTCAACCGCCTACCGGCGTTAGAAGTCTTGCTCTCGGGACCAAACTCTTGTGAGGAAAACTACGAGGCCGCACTTGTTTGGTCCCGGTTCTCGCGGGCGGG
Organism: Ectocarpus sp. CCAP 1310/34; assembly: GCA_902602495.3. NCBI lineage: Eukaryota > Phaeophyceae > Ectocarpales > Ectocarpaceae > Ectocarpus > Ectocarpus sp. CCAP 1310/34. Next base: position 13,739 of record CACKRE030003259.1, read on the forward strand.
GTTGTGGCCAAGTAGAGACGGTGATAAACAAGAACATTCCTGGCATGTGTCCGGCTCAGATGAACTGTCTGGTCAAAACGAAGATAGACAGTAGACGAAGGGTTCGTTGCTGTCAAACCGATGATGAGCTGGCCTTGGGCATATACGCTTGAGCGACTTCTTTTGCGGCACAACAGGGCTGCATGCACCCGAACCGAATCCCATGTCGTTGGTCCAGCTTCCATCATGCGGCAGCCAAGCCTATTAGATAAAAACAAACTGCCGTTGCCTCCTGATGGAGGCAACCCACTATGTCACAGGCCGAAAACGCTGCTGCTGATACGTATCCCTCCTGAACAACTGAGGATGAACACGCTGACTTTCGTATGCCCCAACCCCCCCCCCCCCCCCCCCCCCNCCTGTGGTTGCAGTGATGGTTGGGAACGCTTCTTTAATGTAAGCCTTCCAATTTACTCTGCGTCCCTAGCAGATGCCGAACGCGGGGTTGAGCGGCGGAAAACGCCAAAAACACACAGAAACCAATCGCCTGAGCAAAATCGGGCCCAACAAAGCTTGACACCCGCAAGGCCACGCGCCAAGTTTTCGGAGAATCAAACGGTGTGTGCAACAAACCTCGACACCCCAAGGCCACGCTCCAGGTTATCCGGAATATCAAACGGTGTGCGTGGCGTACTGCTGGACAAAACAAAAACGGAACCCCTACCCCCCCTCTTCCTGCTGCCTCATCTCCCCCCGCCAGTAAGAAACAAAGGTTCTCACGCCTGCTGCATTTCGCGAGACTTAAGGCCCTCCGGTACGCTGTATACGATGTGGCACACTTCGTGTACGAGAAGGTCGCCGACGACCTTCTTGTTCTTAGAGTAGTCGTCGCTGCAGATTAACGTAGGGGTAGCGGAAGGAGCGAGGCAGAGAGGGAAGGAGGGTGGGTGTGTGTATTTGGTAAGGTCCGGGGTAGGCGATAAATACCACATACCACATGTAGTTTCGTCCGTATCAAACACGCTGCTTTAGAGAGAGAGAGAGAGAGAGAGAGAGAGAGAGAGAGAGAGAGAGAGAGAGANGAGAGAGAGAGAGAGAGAGAGAGCGAAACATGTGGGCGAGCTTAGGAATATAATCCCACAACAAACAAGCCGAAACGTTGTTTATACAATTTTCTGTCGCAAGCAGCGGCGCCTGCGCGACGAGGGAACATAGCATGCCGGCTCATGCCGCGAATCTATCCTTGTCTACAAAAAGCCCTAGGTGGTCGACTTTGGAGCTCTGGAGACAGCGGTATATGCAAGCACACGAAACACGCCACTGCTACACCCTCCTTCATGAAAATATTCCCAAGTAAGGCAGCCCTCATCCGATGCTGTGGGAGGAAAACACTCACGTCATACTCTGGATCGCAGCTTCGGTTTGTGCGCCTAGCGTGTCCCCTTCCTTTCCCGTTGACCCCATTGACTGAAAAAAAAAGGACAGCAAACAAGGGCCGAGGAAATATTGTCATTGTTTCAACACACGGAGAATAGTCGAAGAAACAACCACATACCCTTCGATTGTTTACTCCTCAGTAGCGAAGGTCTTCAATGACGGACACCACACAAAAGCCAACCGCGGGGAGGCGGCACGAGAGGAATACATTTGTCGAAGTTGGGATAGACTAGTGTTGGGACATGCGGTACTGATGTTTCTCGGTGGTCAAGGCATACTTCAGCCAGCGCACGAAATCGTTTCAGGAGGGGTCAACCTCCCCAGACACCAAAGCTGCAACAACACCAAAATAGTGCTGTCGCGACGAACATGGCATTCATTAACGGGCGGTGGAATTAACATCGAACACACCCCGCAAGGAAAACAAGGGGGAGAGAGGCCCACCTACGGCGAGACCCATCTGTCATGCCACGAACCACGAGGGCGTTAACCTCCGGTATGTAGAGCATTACCCGCTGGAGCGCAACTCTTGATCCCACTTACGGCAGTGTACACCGCTACCCGCCCTATCCGCAGCCATGAACAACGCAAGCGTCAACGGTCGGAGAAAGTTGGCGTGCTGATCACGCGTCTGCATTGCGGGGTACGCTTGAATGCCCCCCCCAAACCCCGAAAACTTGAAAAAAATATGCAACAACGACAACAAAATATTCTGCTACCCCCTTGATTCTACTCTTTATCTCCATGGTTATTAGTCCACCGTACTTCGGTGCATCACGTTGTGTGCTTGCTCCATCGTGTGGATCGTAATCGTTATAAATCTTGTGGGTCGGTCACCTTCTGCATGCTAGCCTGGTAAGCCGCCTCCTTCTCCGCTCGGAAGGCGTTGCAGAGGGCCTCGGCCTCCTTTTTGGCCTCCTTCATGCGCTTTGATCGCGCTGCACGACATCGGGTGGGCGCATCGGGGG
>CACKRE030003259.1:16449-50113 GCA_902602495.3 Ectocarpus sp. CCAP 1310/34
GGGGGGGGGGGGGGGGGGGGGGGGGCTTCTGAGATGGTACGGGGTATGGGTTTTGGGGCGCGAGAACAGCACCCACATTGCTGCTTTATCACGCAAGGCGCACTTGGCATAGCAATGGGCGACTAGTTGATGATTTGTGCTGTTGAGGAGAAAATCGGGCATGTCAGTATGTCTGGGCAGGCCAGAGAAGAAGGAGTACTCTGGGTCCCGCCCATAACGGATTTAAAAGAATGGACACCGGTATACAGCACCACACCACAACATTGGTTCTAGTGAGCGGGTGGGGGGCACGGAGAGGGGGGGGGGAGTCGCGCGGGCAAATAAGTGTACTGCTAGTAAACAAACAGCACATCAGTTTGACTAAGTGGCTGTATTACAATCCATGAACGCAGCGATATAGAGAAGAGAGCAGCCGCCTGGCCGCCCTGGTGGTTCAGTTGTCAACACCGAAAGACAGAGGGCGGGGTGCAGGCACCGAATAGTACCCCGTGAAATGGCAGATGCACGTGTTTTGGTCGCCGTGCTGCTGTTGTTCTCAAACAAGGCACATCGGGGCGCAAATGTTGCGGCAGGCAGGTACGCTTGCAATGCGAACAAACAAGCACGAAACAGGAGCAGTTACACATAGAACCCCGCGCTTTGTTCAATGCCATGCTCCCTGTTGGCAATTGGCGCCGCCCCAGAGAGCGCACTTCGTGTTCGATTCTTGGCGACGTCTCTCGTAGAGCGCTCCTAACGCTCAAGGTGATGCCGGATTCTGTAATGCAGAGATGGCTGAGGAAGGTAGGTCCTCTGCATCACAGCAGAGCGACTCCCTAGCTGAAGTGCACAAAACTTTTGTTCGAGCCACCGTTAAAAGAAAATGCATAAGGGAGTGAAGCGCTCATACCCAACCCTCGCTGTGCCCTCCCCCCAAAACCCTCTCTGCTTGCTCTTCGCTGGTGCGACTCCTTCCGCAAAATCGAAGCATACTTTTCACGACTCTGGAACTGCACTTCCCAGCTACTCACATGCCCGAGCCTCCGCAACGATAGCGGAAGCCTTCGTCTCCGCAGCGATGAGCTCCTGGATTTGGGTGGACATGGTACTGTTGGTGCTGTTGGTGCTGTTCGGCGTGCTATTTATTGTGAGACAACACAGCAGTAGTCCACGGCGGACGGCGGCACTCTTAGTCTCTGCACCCCCCAACGTACCCACCCTCTATTATGACCGTGTATCCCCCGCTGGTGGTGTCCTGCTGGGCGCTGGACGCTGCCGCTCCACTGCTCTATCATCTCTTGTGTGGGGTGTGTGCAAGTATGGTGTGCCTGACAACTGTGGCGCTAGGTTTTCTGGCAGTGCCAACGATCGTGTGGCTCGTCACTTACTTTGGTGAGAAAGCTTAGCAGAAATTGTTCTTATCATTCTGCCGTTATCTGTTGTGGCTGGCAAGCAGCTAAGTGCGCAACGGACACCACAGCTCTGCTAACACTGCTGAGCTTGAAAGAATTGTGAAGCAGAATGAGTGTGCAACAATTGTTCCCCCAGTCCAACGTTTAAAAAGCGTGCCTAATATTGAAAAGTGTATGAATAAGAAATGTACCCGTGGCGGTAGGCAGTCGACATGTGGACTGCATGCTCTCTACTGCTGTGCTGCACATGCCGTACATCCTGCGGGCTAGTCAACCATTTCCGTGAAGTTTTTAGAGAGTAAACCTAACCTCACAGAAAGACTACCCGTTCGAGATATAACCTCAGTCGAAAGGGATATGGCGAAGTATTTTCAGTAAGTGGATTGAAACCAACTGGAGACTTGACTTATTTTGAGTTTGTGTAAGCCTAACACTGAGTTATCAGTAATGCCAGTTGGAGCTAAGAACAAAAGCATCTGTATAGGCGGATGCATTCTTAATTTTATCCGGAATGTGGCCTTCACAGGGAACATGGCGCAGTGTCGTTTGACAACTTGCTGTTTTTAGAAAGTACTTCGACCATGTTTTAGGTGACAGTATGTACAGCTGTAGACTGTTGTACATCCACTTGTACACGCACCACAATTTTTTTTTGAATTTTTTGAATTTCAATAGTTGGAGTTGTACTAAAGATTTGAGTGTAGCTGTTTCCCGCCATTTTGAAATCTACAATGTTATGTTGTTCTTCGTGTAGGTGAAACATTTTGTTTTCCGTTACAGAGCTGCAAAACATTGTTCCCTCAACTTCGTGCGACAACGTAGGAAAGATGCAACCGCTGCTAGACACCCGACGTTATTAAGTCTACCGGTGGCCTTGTCCCGCAACAGTGGCGTGTGCGCTGGACTACAGCAGTAGGCAGGATACGCGGTACCGCGCCGAGGGCATGTGGACAACCTCTCGCACATACATAGCAACACAACGCCCGAGAAGAATACAAGTGGGGCATTGCCGAAGCAGCGCCTACGTAGAGGCGCCCGCATACATGTGGGGACACGTCACGCACTCTCTTGCGACTTGGGGATGTTGTTCCTAAGGCGGAAAGTGACACAGTACCCACAGTTCGCACATGAGCGTGATCGTTCTTTCAACGCCGGAATCATGTCGCATGTTATGCTGTCCACCCTCAAGTCTCTGTGTACACGCTTTTCCGCCGGACGGGATGTATCACGCCCCCCATCACGCCATCACGATGTGCTGGCTTACAACTCCGCTTCACCCATCGAGCGTCGTCGTTCTCTCGCCGATGGCATCCTCATCCCACAATTACCCCCCCCCCCGGCCAACCGACAACCAGTACCCCTGTTGCTGGTGGCGGTGCTACCCCCCCAGAACCTGAAGAAGAAGTATGGAGCGACGTGGGCCCTCGTGACTGTGAGTCCCCAGTCCCCAGCGGTTGAGGGATGCCGTGTTCCCGTCTTTCTGGGTTGCAGGTTTCTTGTGTGTCCTTGTGACCTTCTCTTCCAAAGTCATGGTGCGGAAAGAAAGGGACACCCAACTTTATCGTGGTTGTAGCAGCATATGTGTTGTTGTTTTGCTTGATCGGCGAGAGCTCTCACTATTTTTCTTTTTTTGTCAAGATGGCGCGGCGGATCATGCATGCGAATGGTGTGTCCAAGAATGGTTAGTCGATACGCGAGAGCTGGAGGCAAGCCGGTTGGGGGGGTGGTGATGGTCGTACTTTTTCCAGCGAGTGGTGGACCGCGACATCTTTCGCCCTTTCGCGAACTCTTTGGTGCTGCCGTTTACATGGGCTGTTTTCCATATCGTGCGGACGTGCTGCCGCTCAGGGTGGCGGGAGCGGGATCGGGAAGGCTCTCGTCGAAGAGCTGGCGCTACAGGTACCGCCTTCCACCCCCCCCAATGCGTTGCGATGCATGCTTTGGCGGAAGCATGACGATGTCGACCCGCCCCCAACTCTTCCCACGAAATATCGCCACTAAATTTATCTGCGAGCAACGCATGGGATTCCGTGTCGAGTTATTTTGACCGCGTTGCAGTCGACCATGTGGCTCGCCAACCTCTTCCGGCCAACTCGGCCCCGAAACGGAACCTCCAGTTGCCACACCACTTATGAACACTCTGGGCCCATGTGCGTCGTCTTGGCGAGCTTTGGCATGTCATGTGTGGGAGCGTGTGTTTGCGTAGAAGATGTTTGGCTCTTGCCTTCGTTGTGCGTGTGCTGCATGGAGCGATTGAGGGTCCACGAGTTCCAGCGGTTTGTATGAAAGCCCGTGGTGCTTTGCCTTTTGGCCAACGGGCTTCTGTGCCTGGTACCGGTGTTTCGGTTCCCCAGTCCTAACTCCGCGTGACTGGACCGTCGTCGTCTGATATTCCAGGGGCTCAACGCTGTGAGCGTCTTGAGCAGCCCTTTTGCTAGAGAGCTGTATCTGTGATTTCTCCCCCTACGCAGGGAATGGACCTCTTTCGCGAACGTCTTTGCCCCAGACGATAAGTTGCATAAGATACCACGCCCCCTTTTCCGACCGGCGATTGTTGCGAACGTGGCGGCGTTGGAGCCATCTCGTGGAGAGCTTGCCGCACGCGAGTTCTTTGACCTTGGCATTTCGCTTCACACTGTCTGTTTGCTTGCACCTTGGTGGTTTTGTTTCCTAGGGGCTGAACGTAGTGATTGTGTCCATGGACGACCAGTTCCTAGCGGATACGTTCGCGTTGGTTTCGTCCAAATTTCCGGGGCAGGAGTTCCGGAAGGTCGGCGCTACGTTTTCTCCGGGGGTGGACTACATGGACAAGATCAAGTAAGCAAGCACAAGGATCAAGCAGAAAACACAAGAAATGCCCGAGTGAAAACTGAAGTATCGATATCGCTTAGTGAGAGGAGGTCGAATGTGGCGTTTTCCCCGAAGTATCGCTCATGTTCCATATTTGTGGCGGCGTGAATTTGCTGGGGTTTTTTTATTTTGCTCGCCTTTCTTTGCACAAAATGTTGGGTACATTCCGGATAGATAACAAGATACCGTAGGTTGCACAAGATATCACACCCCGTGGACCGATTTCCAAAGCTGGATCACTTCACAACGAAGAGGATGCCGAAACTGAAGTATACGCTTTCGGGAAGCTCTGGACGAGGCAGGTCCAACGCCGCCATTTTCGGCACCGCCATTGCTTGTCTTGCCGAGATATCGAGCTTCGAAAATCAGTTCAGGGGGTGTGATATCTTACGTCATGTTACCTACGGTCGGTATATGCATACATGGAGCTGCTCTTGCCCCGCTTCACCCGCCTCTGCATGTAGTCTGTGGCTTACCACGTGAAGTAATTTTAGAGGGAAAGAAGCGAATGTTACGCTGTCATTTCGACGGCGGGTTGTCTTGCACAAGAAAATCCACTTGTGTTTCGTCTGTTGCTCCCCCTCTCTCGTCCGACCGACCAGCAAGGTTCGTTCTGTCCAAAGTTTTTGCTAGTTGACACAATGCACTCCATCATCTGAATGTTAATGTTTCGCTTGGTGTTGCGCAGGGCGGTCACCTCAGACATCAACGTCCAGTGTGTGTTCAACAACGCGGGCTTCATCGTGACCGGCTTCTACGAGTCGTCCGCAGAGGGCAAGCAGATGGCCAACCTCGAGTGTAACGCCACCGCAGCGGCCAAGGTGATTGCATTTGCTGTTTGGAGTAAGGTTGGTCCTGGCCTTCACGTCCGGAACAACCCATGGTTAATCCTTCGTGAGACGGAATGATGGTTTCACTGGTTGCACAAGCTTGGCATTTGAGCAGTGTGACAAGTCTTTGTTGTTGTTTGCCGGTCAGCCAAACCTGTTTTTGTTGGTTGGCAGCGAGAGCCGTTGGACCGATGTGGACGGTTTTCGTTGTTTCGCGAGCCCGCACGGTCTAAGCATGGTGTGCCTGGTGTAGCGTACCTTTTTTTGATGAACCCGATGGATCGTTTGCAGTTATCATGCCGACTAAACGCTCGGAGTTCCAACGACCTTGGACTTGTCGTTCGATGTTCTCGTGTGCCTACCTCTCGCTGTCCACTGCAGATCTCGCATCACTTTGTGGGCCGGATGATCCGCGAAAAACAGAAGGGCTGCGTGGTGTTCACGTCTTCTGTTGCCGCGTACTGCCCCACTCCCTTCTCGGCCATGTGAGACCGTCTGATTGAAACGGACAACGTAACGTGTGCGTGTGCGGGATACCTACAATATACCCTTTTTTTTGTGTCTTTAGCTGTTGTGGCGTGCTGCGCACTTGTCAGCGATGCAAGGGTAAGGGCGCAGCGTTGTTCTCGCCTTTCCCTTTAGCATTGTCGGTGGTCTTGTTGTGAGTCCCATTGCGGGACACGGACTCTTGTTGCCGTGGGCCACCCGCTGCTGTTCACCCGCGGCGTGGCCAGTCCAACCACCACTGCATATGCTGAGTACGTTCGGTTGGGTGCACACAACATACGTTTGTAGTTGCTTGGTGTCAGTACACTTTTGTTGCCCGCTCGTGCGTTTCTTGTTCGAATTCGCCCTCGGGCCAAGATGGGAGAGTGATCTTGCCACCCGATATTCTACACCTAGGTACGCTCGCAGAGCGCGTGCCATTTATCGTCTCGGCGGTGCTTTTCTAGAAGGATAGAGGTAGACCGCGGCAGTCAACCCTTGCGGCGTTTTGTCCGCTTGCTTTTCACCTGGCGCTGCCTGGCTCTCCCAGACACTGTTTGTTGCACGGGCGACGTTCGCAAAGCGTCACAACAGCGCTCAAATCGATGTAGCGGCCGCATGACTGTCTGCCCACGTTCCCCTCACCCGTCTCCCCGCCACATCCGCACTGTGATACCTGATATCGCCCCAGGTACGGTGCAACGAAGGCGTTCTTGTCCAACCTGGCCGCGTCTCTCTCGGTGGAGGTCCGCTGCAAGGGCATCGACGTGCTGTCCGTCCACCCTTCCCCCGTGGCCAGCCAGTTCTACAGCAACCTCGACCACACTATAGAGCTCATGGACAAGGCCAAGGAGTCAGCGGTGCCCCCGAACGTCTTGCCGAGGGAGATCCTCAAGAGCATCGGGAGGGTCGTGTGGCGGGATATCGGGGGAATGGCGGTGGGGGTACGCGTGGGCACGAAGATGCTGAGCTACAACTTCCTCGCGACGGCGTTCTCGATGGTGGGGCCCTACTTACCGGACTACAAGAAAAACGATGTGGGCAGATGAAACCACTGCTGAAACATTCTGTCCGATAGGTGTTGAAGTCCTGGAGGCGACGAAGCGCTTTTTGAGGTGATGGGTTGACAATATCCCGAGTTTTACCTTTGTAGGGTTGTTGTCCGGTGTTTTAGCGGCGACTTGGGTGTTTTGTTATTGCCGGTGGTATGTAGTGAGTGAACGACAATTTCGTAGGAAGCGGTACGATGCCATGACAGGCAAAACACTGCGAAGTTCTCAATCGGTGATGTAAGTACGAACCTTTTCCCTTTGAACAGCAGGGTTATTTTAATGCGTTGTTTTTAGCGGTTTCGACAGCTGGCAAATTTTGTGCTCAGTGCCTTCATTCCTTTTGTCCTCGGGTGTATACTGCACGCCGGGCAGTGAAATTCATGACACGTGCCGTCATCTTGTGTGGGGTTCGGCATCCTTGGGGTAGGCAACGATACGGCAATTCGCAGAGTGGCATCCACTCTGTTAGCTTCGCACACCACTGCCTTCGAAAGGATTTATCTTTACGTAGGAAAACGTGTGCCCGTGAGGCTGTTGGTTCGAAAACTGGTGTCTTGTGCGGTGTGTTGGTTGCCGCGGGTCGGAAACTCCACCTGCGGCTTTCTTGCACCATGCGCCGCAGTAGGTGCAGATTTTTCCGGATTTCCGTTCGACCGTTCGGATTTGGCGACGTCTCTTGGTGTATAGCGTGGCTATCTTTAGTTTCAACTTCAGGAGGAAAGTTGCGAAGCTCGTGATGAGTTCATGGTGTGGACTTACTCTAACGCTTGCCTGTTAGATATGTATGGGGCGCGGGGGCGGAACTGTCAACTGAACGAGGTTGTTCTGACATGAAAGACGTACCCGTTGCGGGTTGAACGCCCCTAGCAGTCAGTCATCACATCAAATCACGCACGCACGTATGCGACGAAGACCGACATCGAAACCCCAAACCATACGAACGTCCATGCCTGGCAGTACTTGCTCTGTGCTCCGTGCCACTTCTCCGTGTTTTGGCCCTTGCGGCTTACGCGAAGGAGCCAAACCTCCTGGCCGGATCGATGTGTTTTGCAGTATGTCCACAAAGCATACCCACGTCCGCCGAGAGATAGATCGCCATTCGTCACAAAAGAGACTGCTGCATTTGTCAAGTGGTCGGTTAGAGCGGTTGATGCTGCAGTAGTTTCAAGCAACGCGCAAGTAGAGGATTGTCGACAAACTCAAAGTACGAAGCAACACGAGCGTCTTCTATCGGCCGAGAGAGGTTGACTACGTGCTCGCAGAGGGGAAGGGGCACAAGAGTGCTCGGTGGTTGAAAACCGCCTGTCGCAGGTACATTGTCGCAGGTACATTGCAGGTGTCTTCTGCCACAGGAGGAAAATAACTTAAGTTGGTCGGGGAACGTTTGAACACCGTATGTCGGTATCTGCCCAAACACAACAGTGGCACGCTGCGGCCTAACAACCAATTTATTTGCATCATCCCCGGCATCGAACGGGGACCAGAATGCCCTCTGCAAAGTAAAACGAGTTAGTTTTGGTGCTAAACCAAGCACTCTCAAATCTGTTTTCTGTTTGCCGCGTCGATCTGTTTGCCCTGCCGCCCCCCCCGCCCGCTGAAAACGGCAAGTGAGTGACGAGATTTTCCCCGAAGTCTCCTCGATGTCCGTACGATAAAGGGCGAGCGAATGAATTGTTTTGTAAATTTCGATCCATGAGCACGGAACATGCATGCCCCGTTCGACAGCTAGTCCTGCGCACAAACATTCAACATGTACTTGGTACGTTTTAACCGTATGATTCTTCTGTCGAATATGTAATAAATGTCTGTCGTTAACTCCTCTAAAGACTTTCGCGTAAATAAACCACTTCACGTTCACGGCGCTTCCAAGACAAGGAACCACTTCAGTCCAAAAAGACACACGCGTGTTCACAACAGTAGCACAACACAGCGGAAACTTTTAATCTAGTCTAGTCTAGATGGCAGCGATATGGCTGTACCCTTCCCCCCCCTCCCCCTCCCCCCGGGTAGTAGATGGACTTGTCCAAAGACAGTATTCATGCGAGATCAGGAGTAGTTGCCCCCTCCCAGAAACAGAAGAACTCCCTCAGAGTATCACCGTCAACTTTTTTGCCGTTTTCAAATGGGCTCTTCGCTCAACCGACCCCCCAGCATCGACTCCCCGCACTGAATACCGTTCGACTCCATCACCACCCTCGCACTATCGTTACCCTCGGAACCATCATCACGCCCAATAACCTCCGTAGAAGGGCGGACGTAAGGATTCGCCCACGGCGGTAACCGGCTTTTCGTGGACGACGCCGGAATTACGGTTTTCCCTGCCTCTTCCTCCCACTGCACCCCTATCGTTGCGGTTTCTACACCAACACGCCTTGCCCCGCCACCTTGAATATCGCTGTTGTTGCCGTATGTATCCTCGGCGGTGTCGTTCTCGATCAAAGAAGCGGGGCCACTGGGCGCCACGGCAGCGATCAACCACGCCCCCGGCCGCCCTGAGTGGCCCGAGGTGTTGGCCGGCGTCGTCTTGACAGAGTGTTGTGTGGCGCTACCGCAGGTGCAACTGCCGTTGTTTCTACGCGCTTCGTGTTTCGATACCCCCCGATCTCGTCCGCTCGCGGTTGTTGCTGTTGCTGCTTCAGTCACCAGTTTCGAATTGCCAGAAAGCGCGGCTGCGAGGAGATCGTTTGAGCCGTTGACTGCAGTAGAGTCGTGGTCGGTTTGGGCTATAATCTTCGGCCCTTCGGAAGTGACTTGCGTGACCCAATAAATTTCACCGTCACCACCTTCAGCGGTCGTCCGGCTCTCTGCGCGTGTATCGAGAGTGAACATTAGCGAGAGAAGTGAATATGTTTGCAGCCGCGTCGTCTGTTCCCTCATCGTCGAAGCAACAAAGGCACGGAATCATTACGAACCTTAACAAAGCTGCTTTACCTTTGGTGTCGGAGGTGGAGGACTCGTAGGAAGCCCGTCTGTTCAAACCGGTACCCTCCCCCACCACAGAATCGACAACCGGAGTCGAGACCGGATCGGAAACCGTTGCCGGAGCGGGCGCACTCCACGGCTTCGCCCAGGGCGGGAGCTTAGGCTTCGCCGGCTCCGCAGCCGCTTGCCCTACATCCTCATCTGTCTGCGTTGCGAATGTTTTTCCCTCCCTGACTGGTTCTGCTCGGGATGCAACATCATCGGCGGCGTTGTCTTCGCTCAGAGCTGTGTCGGCAAGATATCCCGACAAAACCGCCTTTGCCATCCATCTGCCAGCCCCCCCGCTTTGCGCCGCAGAAGTGTTGCCTTGTTCCCGGCCTTTCTTCTTGAGCAGCGCGCTGTCAACGCCATCGCTTACGCTGCCGTCACCGTTGTAACCGTCTAGGTGCGGCAGGCCTTGTGTTCCTGCCGCCGCTGTCACCCACCCTCCCCCACTGCCCCTACTTCCCGCAGCCGTAGTTTCGGTGGAGGGACATCTGGATGGTGAGGGGTAGGCGCGGGCCGCCCCAGAAACTGCAGTCGCTAGCCAATCATCGTCGGTTGTCGCGGTTCCCTGAGTGGCGACGATGCTGGTTGTGGATTTTTCGGCAGTGTCGACGGACCGGTCTGATGAACCGGCGGCAGCTTTTGCCAGCCAGCTTAGGCTTCCTCCCTCTTCACCCTTTTCTTGGTCGTTAGAGCCACTTGTAGCGCGGGCAGGAACACCGCCAGTGTTGGCGGTAAATGCGCTTAGACCTGCCAGCAGAGCACACAACGAATCGATGGGTGCAAGCGATACAAGAGGGAGCTCAAAGACCAACACGTAGCCGGAAAGGCTGGCGTTAGGATTTCGAACACTCGTGCAATTCACTCGACGACCAGCCAGCATAAAGAATCAAGCCGTCCGGACCCCTGCAATGTAGGCTATTATACTTTTCACGGGCGTAGTTTGCTTCCACTCTACTGACGTCTTGGAGTTTCACCACAATGTTGCTGCAAAATACACACTACGGCAGACTCACTACAAGGTTAGAGAGATTCAGGACGACAGACGTCGTCACCGTTACCCGACGAACCTCGACAACCTGTACTATATTTGGACGGTTAATTGGTGCGCTCTTGTCCTTCTCACCGTGCGACAAATTTGATGTACCGTTGTCAACAGCAGCGCTGATCCAGTCCAATCCGCCGCCCCCTCCCGAAGACGAGCCACCGGCGTCGGTGGCCTTATCCTCACCCACGTTCGGTGCTTGACGATTGTCTATAGATGATGGTGACGTTGAATCAGGGCCAGCGACGGCAGGAGCGGAAGGTTTAGACCAGGGCTTGGCCCACGGCGGAAGCTTCGACTTGGTGGAATTCTTCGACGTAGTCTGTTCTGAAACTGTTGTGCTGGCCTCGACTATCACGACATCATCCGTTTGTGTCGCTGTATCCTCCTTGCCGGTATCTCCGCCGTTGTTGGTACGGTCGCCGGCGAGATGGCTTTCGCCGTCATCGCTGAGGCCACCGAGATTTCCGGAGGCGATGGACAAAGCCAACCAGCTCCCCGGAGCAGTGCTGGAAGTTATCTTGCTCAATGATGATGGTACAGAGGACGCCGAATTCCGTTGTTGAGCCCGACTTTCCGATGCTACAAGGTTCGTGCTTATTGCCGTACGGCTTTTCATCTGTGGCCTCCGTACCACCGCGGCCGCCGAAAGCCAGTCTAGCCCTTCGCTGCCACCGCTGTGCCCGGAGGAAACGTTGTTGCAAGCAGCGTCTGTGTTTCCAGAAGACTCGCAGGCGGCTGTCCACTCCGTTCTAGCCTCGTCGTCCAATGCCGTGCCATCAGCTTCCTGAGAACTCGTTCGATCTTGGCTCTTCGAGGTTGTGCCCCCCGATGCGGCTTGGGCGAGCCAACCTAGACCGCCGCCGTCATCACCAGTGTCGATTGTGTCCTCTCCATCGCCCCGCGTATCCTTTCAAAGTGGGAAAACAAGGGTAGGGCGAGAGAGCCCGGGTGTTTATGGGAAGTTGGACCAACATGTCGCAGGCGTTTCTAGAAAAACACACGAAACCCCATACGTATGAATCTAAGATGACAGCAATTTGGCCGGAGGTAGAGTGTAGAGCGGAACATGCAGTGCCTATAGAGGACACTGGAGAGGGTCGTTGGGCGCGCGGATCAAGTCCATACAATCGTGTTGTTTTTCCCTTGGCGTAAGTGGACCACTGACGTTGAAGATACCAAAATAATATAGCCCTCGTCCGACACCGATCTTGTCGTCCTCTCACTTTCTGTGCAGACCCCCCTCCCGCGGCGGCCGTCAGCCAATCCGGCAATGCCGGCGTAGCCTGCTCAGGCTCAGGAACGGGCAACTCGTCCTCTTCCTGCCTCCTAGATCGCGTCGGCGACCCTCCTGGACCTGCCGGCGCCCATGCCGGCATGCCCCCGCCGAGACTCGACCGCCGTCTTCGTCGGCTCGAGCCATCGGACCCAGCGGCGACTTTTTTGTCTGCAGGGGCCCAGGAGGGCATCCCTCCCGCAAGCCCGGGCCTCCTTCCTTCAGGGCTCTCGTCGGCCCTCGCTTTGAGCTGCTCAGCCAACGGCGAGTCCCCTCCCTGCTGGTGCTGCGGAGCCCAGGCGGGGGGCCCGCCGGAGAAGCTTGTTCGACGGCCGCGGGACGAAGAAGAAGACGCTAGTGCTGTTGTCGTCGACTTCGGAGCCCACGGAGGCAAACCCTGCTCGAGGCTCGGACGCCGCACGTCGGTTGCGGCGGCCCCCGGCGTACCCTTCCCGTTCGTCGAAGTTCTGTTGGGTGTGATTCAGGGTTGCGTGTAGCAGTGTGTCAGCGGGAGAGAGGTTAAAAAACGTGAGCGGGGGGCGGGGTGGGGGGTAATCATAGCCGCGTATGCCGTAGTCGTAAGACCGTCGACCTAGCATCCCTGCAAAGCCGGGACGGACCACACCGGACCAGGCTGTCACATCGCCAAGCGCGAAGCGCCGTGAGGTATTCGGCGGTCACGGCGGAGGGGGGGGGCTACGTTGTGAAGCAAAACACACAGGGAATGGTACTTATTGTTTTTCGAGTCAATTAGGTGTGCGTAGGCTGGGGCTCAAGTACAGCGGGGTGCGAACGCACGGCCCATTGGTTGTGTCTCGTTAATATTGCTCCTACGTAGTGACCGTGCCACATATCGCCCCACCCACGTTCGCATCGCGATTTCCTCTTTCGAGTGCCATCCCACGAGAACAACGTTTTGGGGCTATCCATTTGACATCTGACAACACGTGCGTACACGGAAGACACGAGCAGTTCGAACCATGGACTGCTATCGGGATCTTCTGCAGAAACCAGGAGGTTTATCGTGGCCCCTTCGCCCTGTTTGTCGATCCACGTCCACGGGCTAGATTTAGACGATGAACTTTGTGAGGAAAACAAATATAACACTCCAAAGCAAATAGTCGGCGGTAGATACTACGATACGGATAGGGTGCATCTGCCGGAGGTGGGCGATGTTAAGTAAGCTGTGCTTGGTGTGTCATGCAAGTAAATCTTTTTCTTTGATCACGGTTCGAAAGATGATTCTTACTTTATTTTCCCTCTGGGTTGTCAATGGATCGATCTTGCCGAGGAGGTGGCGGCAATCGAACCCGATTTGGTTGTCGCAGATTTAACACATGGAGAAAAGGGTATCGGGCGTCAATCAGCCCATGCCCAAAGACAATCGATCCGGGGGATTCCGGGGCCGACAGATCTCTACAAGGCTCAAGAACAAATGGGTTCGAACGAATCGGGCATGCACTCAGGGCCCAGTCCTAGTGAAGGATTTTTTTGTGAGAGACAACAATCCCCCGAAATCGTGGGATCTGCACGAGTTACTCAACTCTTCCGTTAGGAATTTCCCGCACTGTTTTGCTACGCCTAGGTCTCGTTGACCACTCGTTGCAGGAAGTTCGAAACACTCAGCAGCCCTTGACAGCGTTGGAATTCGCTTTACATGAGTTAAGAATGAAAAAAAACTAATTATTGTTGGCGCTTATGTGGAGGTCAGGATATGGAGATTCAGGGAGCACAGATGCACGTACATAAAGAGTAGGATCTGAGGGAATATGTGATACTAGATTACTGTTCTCCGAGGGTCCTCAGCTCTTGTGATCCCCAACGGCTGCGAAGAGTTGATGGATCTTTAGGAGAATGGGAAAATAAGTCAACGAAGGCTCGCCCACTCTCCGCACCACCCTAGCTTGACTGAGTTCGCTCGGTCACGCTTGGCATTCCTCGCCATATTGTACCAAAGGAAATAGCCAACCTCCGGTGGCAGGACATAGCCACTACAACCCCGGACTTTCCGCTCACCCAGAGTAGAGGCCTCCATACTTATTCCCACCGTTGAGTTGGTCGAAGGGAGATACATGCTTTCGTATGTTTCATGTTTCGATGACCGGGATGTAATGCTTTATCTGCTAGTCTATCTCTTTGAATAGCGTGAGAAACAGCAGGAGTCAGGGTATGTACACATGGACCCAGTGAAGCCAGGAGGTTCGCCATAGGGGATTCGACAACAAGACCCGCCGTCTACACTCCCGAGAGGGGCAAGGGGCACACAGCTGTAGTTGCAATAGATACTTCGTCGTAGACAGCATTTCCTCGCATTCCCACTTTATCGGGATGCTCTCTTCACCCGGCATTCGCCACCGTCCTTTCAACGGAGATACAGGAAACTGCAAGGACGAGTGCACGATACACCGTCGGTAGAAATTTCCACTTTTCGTAGAAGAGACGTTCCGATAACGACCGTTCGTTGAAGATTTTCGTATGTATGGCTGCGAGATATCTTTACACTAAGGCATATTGATGCATTTGTGTGTGAATGATATGTAGGATCTACCCTTCTTTCTAGCCCTAGCACCCACTCACAGACAGAGTGTTCATACCGAAGCAACCTACGACCGCCTTAACCCCACTTTCGACCTGTTTTTTAACCTTCGTTCTTAAGTCACGCGAATCCTTTCGTGTCGCGTGCTGTTTCAGGTTGATGTGGGAAAAGGTCGTGGCGTATTTTTTTGTAATCGGTCGCTTGCTCCCCCTGTGTTGTTGTGGTCGTTGTTGGTAGTGTTGCCGCTGCTCCTCTTGTTCGTAGTGCTGCACCCTGCCCCCCCGTTCTCGCTTCAACAAGCGGTAAAGCACAGCACTCGTGTTCCCTATCCCGCTACAAAACCTTGCGATGAACCAGGATCGCTAAATCTAGACTACATGGTATTATTTTAAAGCTCCAAATCGAAATTCTTCTTTCGGAGGTGATCCTTTTACAACTCCAACGCGTCACACCCACCCCCCCCTTCTTTATTTTTCTTTTTGGCGGTAACCATAATGGTGGTCGAGTAGATCATGCTGTGCGGGGTCGAGAACCCTCACTCCGCGCAAGGGGGATGATCGCACCACGTTGTGTTAAATTGGTCAAGCACTCTCGAGGCAGTCACACAGTGCTTACAACTGTCTCTGGAAGTGAGAGCACCAGAAAATAAATTAAGTCATGCGCAGCTGTCATCCGTATGCAAGGAAGTAAGCACAAGATGCCGAACACCCTTAGCAGGATGCAGCGCACCCTTCATGCGACTCGCCGAATATCTCACGGCGCTTCGCGCTTGGTGATGTGAGAGCCTGGTCCGGTGAGAACCCGGCGTGCTCCGTCCCGGCATTGTCGGGATGCGAGGTCAATGGTCTAACGACTACGGCATGCACGACTATGAGTAACCCCCCCCCCCCCTCCCCCCCGTGCCCGGGCCGCCCCATTCACCTGGTTAGGGATGAAGCGGCCCGGGCTTCCTCAAGCGCGTTCGCCTCTTCGACGGCGTCGGGTGCTCCTAGCGCCCCTATTTGCAGCCAGCCCCCTGGGATAGTTTTGGCCTTTGCTTGAGCGATAGCCTCCTCCACGCCTTGATCGTTGAGGTCCATGGACGAGCGGCGCTTCATGCTGCTCATCCACGAAAGGGGTGACTGCGCGGCCGCCTTTCTCCCACCACCTGGTCGCTGTGTCGCAGCACCTCGCCAGCGGTTCGCAGGCTTTCCCGTGGAGGCTGCGGTGGCTTGTTGAAGCCAGTCTGGACCGGTGCTTCCTCCCCCTACATCGAGCGCGCAGAGGAGATGAGGTGAAAACTTATCTTAACGCACGTAAGGCGCTAAGTGCAGATGTTCATGCGGGGAAAGACGCGAGAGCGCATGTCGTAGGTTGCTGAGGTATTCGTGTGGGAGGGCTGCGGAGACTGTAACTCCGACGTACTCTCACGTTGACCTGGCCTGATATTGGAAGTTTTGCACCCTAGTCTAAATATTCTGGTTGATCATGCGCTCTCAAGCAAGCACTACACGTTTTGTGTTGCCATCATTAATTTGCACCTCGTCCTGCTTCGCTTGGCCGTTCCTCTCAAACTTCGAGAACCAAATGGCGATCAGGGTGCTACCAATCCACTGCTATCCACTCGCTGCATACATACCTGTACCCGCAGGGCCTCCACCAGCCTGATTTTCCTGGACATGCCAGTCGCCGGGGCTGCCGCCTGGTGCTGGCGCTGCCGCCGCCCCCTCGGTGTCCGGGTCCAAAGACGCGAGGATCCAGTCTGGAGTACCTGGGGTGTCAGGCTCCTGCTTTGGCGCGACACAAACCGGTATTGCAAGAGGGGTTGGCATGGGGGTATGCAGGAGAAACGGGGAGCAGAAAAGGTGGTTTAGAACAGTGCTGCCATCCCCTCACGCCTGACACGTAGGACTTTAATGCACTATTCTTACGGCCAATGCACTGGGCTGCGTGAGCAAGGTCCGAAACTCGCGAATCGCCCGGTTACAGCAACACCGCACCAGCTAAAGGTATCTGACACCAGCCAACTCATTTTACGTTGTCCGAGGGTCGACGGAACGTAATTACAACCCAATTATCAATGCAATGCTGTGCGGTTGCTACACGTTGAGCGCAGGAGGCACCCCACCAACAACAACAGAGTTGAGAATGGGAGAAACGAAAAAATAACTGGTTGGTGATTCAACTCTTTGTTCATGATTCTACAACACCGAAGGGTGCATATATTCACCTGTTCGGTTGGCGGGTCGGGGGCGGTACCTGGCTCGGCTTCCGGCTCTGGAGGTGGAGGAGTCCACGGCTTGGCCCAGGGCGGGAGCTTAGGGCCATTCGCCGTCTTGGTGGCTGCTTCGATGTTGTCTTCGGTCTGTGTTTCAGTCGTCGCCATCAAAGGTCGACCGCCGTCGCTATCACCACCGTTCTCGTCGCTCTCGTATTGTGCCGGAACACCAAGTGCCCCTGAGCTGAGCCACCCTGCAGGCCCGCCTGCAGCCGGCACGGACCCTCTTCGCTGCTGCTTCTTCTTCTTCATCCGAGGCTTAGCGCTACCGCGATCGGTCTTGCCGGCCTGATCTTCGTCGCTGCTGTCGTCTCCCGTCGCAAGGCCAAGCTTTCCAGAAGACATCCATCCACCGGGTGCCGCACTCCCAATGGAAGCTCTCTTCGCGGCCGTAGAGCGCTTGTTGTGCTTAGTCGTGCCTCTCGACTTGGCACCAGCCAACCAGTCCGGCGCTGATGAGGAGGCCGGCGTTGCGGCAGCTGTGTTCTTGTTGGCAGCTTCTGTGAGCCAGCCAAGTCCGTCGCGACCGCCACTCGCCTGCCCAACCCCACCCTCATCGGCCTCTAGCGCTCTTTCCTGACCTAATGCGTCGGAGTTTTTCTGCGCGGGGAGCATCACACGTAATCCGCAACTCGTTGGGGAAGAAAACATTCAAGGACGTGAGTGGAGTCGTCTGATGCCACGGTTTGCCCAACGCTTTAGTGAAAGGTTGATAAATGAATTCCATTTCAACACACAACTTGGCGGGCACTCTGCACAGGTAATCATTTTTCACATAATTCTACGGAATGGAACCACTGATATCGACCTTGGATGCAAGACGACTGACTAAACGGTACGGAAGTTGGCGCGGCAGCCGATCCGTAACTCGCCTCGTCGGCAGGTGCACCAACCACGGCAGCAAGCCAAGAGGGTACCCCTCCCGACCCCGCCGGCTCGAGCTCCTATTGGATTTAATCAGTAGCGATGTTGGGCACGGGAAGCGGGAGAAAACAAAGAGCCGGCAAGTAGACCTGGGCGTCAGAGATATGGTGCTCTGCATGCTGCTTTGTGTTCTGACACGCAGCGTGTGTGTACCCGTGGCGCACTCACAGAGGTTTATATTCTGTAGGCGTATTTTGTCGAGTGCGACACATCGTGGTCGTTGCCAGGTTTTGTTTTGATCACGCCCAGACAACACACCTCTGGGCCCGTGCAGCTGCATAGTTCTGGACCATTCTCTTGTCGAACGCTAATACCTCAAATATTATTATAAAACGTCAGGTGAATTACCTGCTTCTCGATTGTCGACTCGGCGGCAGTATCCGGCACGACCTCTTGAGTCGGATCTGGAGGAACATAAGGCTTGGCCCAGGGTGGGAGCTTCCGGGTGTCCCCCTTCTCTGCGGCTCCCCTGGTGGCTGCTTCTATGTCATTGTCGGTCTGAGTTTCGATGTTAACGGCGGCGCCTCGTCGGTCTTTTTCGCCGCCGCTACCCTCTTCCTCGTCACTCTCGTCCTTTGCCGGAACACCGAGTGCGCCAGCGCTCAGCCACCCTCCAGGCCCGCCTGTCCCCGACACGGAACCTCTGGCCTTCTTGTTTTTCTTGGGCTTGGCCACACCGCCGCTGCCGCTGGTCTTGCCGGCCTGGTTGTCGTCACTGCCGTCTCCCGTCGGTAAACCTAGCTTGCCCGACGACATCCATCCACCGGGAGCTGCAGCTCCCACGAAGGGTCTCTTCACGGCGGAAGAGCGTTTGTTATGCTTGGCCTGCCCGCTCGATGTCGCTACGGCCAACCAGTCCGTGCCTGCGTCGCCGTCGCTCGAACCCACCATGGCAGTAGACTGGATGCCCACTGCTGCAGCGGACGGCTTGTGGCTGTCGGCGGCTTGTGTGAGCCAGCCTAGGCCATCATTGCCGCCGCTGGTCGGCCCGTCGCCGTGCTCGTCGGTCACTGGACCCCTTTCTTTCATCCCGACGGCGCCGGTGGACTCCTGCAGACAAGGAATCACACAAAACCCGGGAAAAAATGGCCGGAAAGTACATCCAGTTGAGGCAACATGTTTTGAAGACAGCGCCGTAGATGTCCCACGTGAACGTATGAGAGTGTCGGTAGTTCATCGGAGCTTTGGATCAACGTTAGCACCCCAAGCTGCCAAGTATATACCCGAAATCGTTGGGTGATCAGCACAAAAACCAATTGGTTTTCCGAAACAGTGAACTCGCCCTGTAGGTGCGAGACGACCGTTTGCTGCACATGTCCGTACGACAACCACTTTGTTTGTCTCACCTCCTGAGAAGGAGCACCGGCCGCATCAGCAAGCCATGAGGGCAGCCCTCCCATTCCCGCTGTCCAAGGCTCCTGATGATGCACCAGAAGCCAAACCCATACGGGGGCGGGAGCAGAGGAAGCTCAGTGACTAGTCTGAAACGCCCAAAGGACACGGGGGTTTGGTCTATGCGGGACGATAGACATCGGCAACGGCCACCAACTCACATACTACATACGGTAATTTCCTTGTGCAAGCACGCATAATGTTATGTACCACGAGCATAAATTTATGTAATTATACTGTGCTTCAAGTGCCAGCGACGAGAAAACCTCTTGTAGCAACACCACGGGTTCGTGTTCTCCGTGAGATACGGTGCATTGTCCATCTTTCAGCACGATCATCTCGACGACACCACAACTGGCCCACCTGTTTCTCCGGTGGAGGCTCAGCGGCGGTATCTGGCTTGACCTCGGGCGTCGGGGGTGCAACCCACGGCTTGGCCCAAGGCGGAAGCTTAGAGGCGTTCCCCTTCTCGGCGTCAGTTCCTGCCTTTGTAACCGCTCCGATGTTTTCTTCGGTCTGGGTTTCAATCGTGACCATCGCAGCTTGACCGTCGTCGCTGCCGACACCGTCTTCCTTGTCGCTCTCGTCCTTTGCCGGAACACCGAGTGCGCCGGCGCTCAGCCACCCTCCGGGTCCGCTTGTGGCCGACACAGAACCTCTAGCCTTCTTGTTTTTCTTGGGCTTGGCCACACCGCCGCTGCCACTGGTCTTGCCGGCCTGGTCTTCATCACTGCCGTCTCCCGTCGGTAAACCTAGCTTGCCCGAAGACATCCATCCACCGGGAGCTGCAGCTCCCACGGAGGGTCTCTTCACGACGGTAGAGCGCTTAGCTTGCCCGCTCGATTTCGCTACGGCCAGCCAGTCCGCCCCTGCATCGCCTTCTCTCGAATCCACCACGACAGTAGACGGGATGCCCGACGCTGCCGCGGACGGCTTGTGGCTGCCGGCGGCTTGTGTTAGCCAGCTTAGTCCATCGCTGCCACCGCTAGTTTCTCCATCCTGCTGGTCTCTTTCTTCACCAAGGGCGTTGGTGGATTCCTGCCGCGGAAGCACACGCGAAAATGGCTGTCAGCATGGGGCGCTTCGAGACGTGTGATTTGGAAGGGGCGAGGAGGAGGTACGTTCAATGGACGTTCGCTTGCCGGCAACCGATGAAAGGTACGCAACCGCGCTTACTTTGTCAGTGTTGCTTATCGAGACACACAAGTTCATCCGCGGCAAAAGGAACGTCCTGATGTGTGGTATGTACGGACAGAGGGGGGAAACACCAACAAGCTCTCGCATCCCAAAGGCCTCGCCCTTTGGCAGCGAATTCGAGCAAGGCAACGAAAGATTTGACAAAAAAAAACTCACCCCACACACCTTCCCCGCACACCCTCTTGTCTCACCTCTCCAGAGGCCGTACCAGTGGTTGCGGCGGCGGCAAGCCAGTCACTAACCCTTACCCCTGATGTTACTGGCTCCCCCTTCTCTTTCGCAGCCACCCCTGACCCTTCCTTCTGCTCGGTGGTTTCTGCCTCAGCTACTACTGCTGTCGGCGCCGGTGCCCATCGCGGCATGCCGCCGCTAAGGCTCGGCGGTCGCCCTGCGCCATGAGTGGAGGTAGTAGTGCTACCACTGTCACCCACCCCGCCCTCTTCCTTGGCCGGTGCCCAAGGGGGCGGACCTCCGGACAAGCTTGGTCTACGGCCATCGCTTCTCGATCGAGATTCGAGGCCGGAACTGCACCCGGATTCGACGTGTTCGGTTGTTCGCAGCGCCGGATGGGTTTGACAGCATGTGTGCCGAGGGGGGAAGGGGCGTCGAGAGGTAAAGAAGTAGCTCGCGTGACAGCTATGAGGTAGTCGCTACGGGTTACAGGATACGATATGGAGCTGTGTGTCGTAGTTGTCGTTCACCCACCGTAGGAGATGGGTTGATATACCACAGCGATTATCGCGTGAGATTGGAAACAGGTGTTCAGTCCGCACAGCCGTAAGTGGTGTTGGGGTCATGCGACGGTGGGCATGTCATGCCAGATCGGCGGTGCCTCAACGTGTGAAATGTGTATTTTCCATACTCCAGCGGCGTCTGAGCATTTCCTGTCTCCGATTCACTAGCGGAACAGAAGCCTAGTCTGGACGGGAAGGTGCCTCGCTTGCGACTGAGCAGGCCCCATCGAGAACACCCGAAAGAGGCGGAGAGATGGCACCCCCCGTAGACCTATTTTCAAAGTTCGATTGCTGCGAAACCAAGCTTGTGTCAACACAAAATATGGTGGTTTTAGAAACTTCTGTTCGAGGGCTTTGCGTAGATATATGGGGGTCCTTTTTCACTGACTTGATTGTGGAGCAATCGAGCTTTGACAGTCGGTGTGAGGGGGCTGGCATCACTCCGCCATTTACGGTAGCCCAGAGGTTAATCTGGCTATTTGCATTTGAAAGCTGTTCTTGGGTCTGTGTTTCGTTAACTGAAAATGTTGCTCAGCATTTTAGGAGAATTACATTCCACAATGAAACCACCAATTATCTTTTCATTTTGTATTTGGTTGTACCTCAACACGGACAGGCACATTGTTGGGTGATGATGTAACTTTGTCGTTGATCGTCATTCGTGTGCCATTTGGTCGTTCGTGTGTCATGCCACAGCCGTGGTTTTAGCGGTGTGTGCCTTCATGTACCCATTTGTTTTGCCGACAACAATAGGGTCGTGCGACGTCAAAATCCCCACTCCTTTCGCTCATCTAGTCTAACATACCCACCTCCTACACCAAGCTAACAGTGCACCATTGGCACCCTTACAACCCTAGTCATTGCAGTAGCCAGCGAGCCCTGCACCAAAAATTGACCGTGAAAATCCCTACTTGTCTAGACTACTTCACACCCACCCCCCCACACACTCCACCTACGAAATATTCCCCCACCCCACCGCCCCCCCCCGGTGTTTGCTATCGGGATTGGGTTTTCGTCGCTTGGCAACGACGTTGTAAAACAAGCCAATTCACTTCGCGAACTCGGCGACCAGGTTACCGTTTTTTTTTTTTTGCCGCTGTTTGTTTTTTTTTAGCTGTAACCATAATGGTGGTCGAGTAGATCATGTTGTGCGGGGTCGAGACCCCTCACTCCGCGCAAGGGGGATGATCGCACCACGTTGTGTTAAAATGGTCAAGCACCCTCGAGGCAGTTACACAGTGCTTACAACTGTCTCAGGAAGTGAAAGCACCAGAAAATAAATTAAGTCATACGCAGCTGTCATCCGTACGCAAGGAAGTAAGCACAAGATGCCGAAAACCCTTAGCAGGATGCAGCGCACCCTTCATGCGACTCGCCGAATATCTCACGGCGCTTCGCGCTTGGTGATGTGAGAGCCTGGTCCGGTGAGAACCCGGCGTGCTCCGTCCCGGCTTTGTAGGGATGCGAGGTCAATGGTCTAACGACTACGGCATGCACGACTATCAGTACACCCCCTCCCCCCCGCTCCCCCCGGGCCGCCCTGTTCACCTGGTGCGGGGTGAAGCGGCCCGGGCTTGCTCGAGTTCGTTTTCTTCCGCTAAGGCATCGGGTGCCCCCAGCGCCCCTATCTGCAGCCAACCCCCAGGAGCAGCCTTGGCCTTGGCTTGAGCGACAGTCGTTTCAACGGTTGGGTCGTCGAGGTCCATGGATGACCGGCGCTTCACTTGTTTCATCCACGAGAGGGGCGACGCCGGGACGGCGGCCTTTCTTGCGATGCCGGATCGCTGCTGAGGAATTGATGCCGCCTGACGATCTTTCGGCTTTGCGCTAGGGGCGGCGGCTTGTTGCAGCCAGTCTGGAGCGTTGGTATCTCCAGTGTTGGGCATGTCTGTTGCAAGGGAGCGGAAACGATGGAGCACCGAATTTTTTGTTGGGTCTTCATGTGTCCGCGGTAATAGTTCACTAGTGTTTTAGGAGAATGTTTCGTGTTTCGATGTCGTCGTGAGTACACCTTTCTCTCTCATCCGTCGTAGAACGATCAACCCATCAGAAACGTCATGCACCGCGTTGAATAGCAGTTTCTTGGCCCTTCAAAAACATCCGAATAGCGCTTTCATATCACCCCTTATATGCAGTGTACTCGCATGTTCTAGTTTGACTTTTCGTGCGGTACCTGAGGCACCAGCTCCAGGTTCTTGCTCTGCAGCATGGGAAAGCCAGTTCTTCGAACCACCTCCGGATGCAGGGACCCCACCGCGAAACCCGTCCGCATCTTGATCACCCAAAGCCGCGAGGATCCAGTCTGGAGCAGCCGAGGCGTCGGTCTCCTGCAGGCGTTGAAGCCAGGTAGGACATTATAAGGTGCACGAATGGCGAGACAGCGACCAATTTGTGAGAGGTTTTGGTATCGAGAATATTGCTGACTAAAGTCTGCAATACGTACAGGTAGTTTTCTGCTAGGTGCTCCTACTTGATAATTGCCTTGGTTTGAAGCTCTACGGGTCGCGTGGCAGTACTACCTGTGAAGAGTTGGAATCGTAGTTGTTGGGAGAGCTGATCCACAGGTAGATTTGGCCGCAGAAGTAGATACAAGAGCTGGGACTACACATGAGCAGGTGACCCCCGATGCAATGAAGTAGTACGTGGAGATAAGAGTATGGTATGAGATGAATGACCACCGTCACCATGGCATCCCCCCAAGAAAACAACATGCATGATTCAATCGTGACCCAAGCTTCGTGGATAGATCACCTCTTTCTCCGGAGTTTTTTCAGCGGTTGAGTCAGCAGTGGATTCTGGCACGACATCGTCTTTCGGTGGTGGAACATACGGCTTGGCCCAGGGCGGAAGCTTCGGAACGTTCCCTCTCTCGGTAACTCCTTCGATGTCATCCTCGGTCTGGGTTTCCATCGTCACAAGGATAGGCTGACCGTCGCCGCCGCCGTTGTCGTCGTCGTCGCTCTCTTCCTCTGGAACACCAAGAGCAACCGAGCTCAGCCACCCTTCAGGACTACTTGCGACAGGTACAGCCCCTATAGCCTGCTTCTTCTTCTTCTTAGGCGTGGTGGATCTACCGGCTGTCTTGCCAGCGTCGTCTTGGTCATTTTCTTCTTCCGTCGATACCCCGAGTTTTCCCGACGACAGCCATCCACCGGGTGCCGCGGGAACGGCTGCGGCCTTGGCAGCAGCGGTTGCCGTCGCGTGGGGCTTTCGCTTTGTCTGACCGCTGGACTTGGCAACCGCCAACCAGTCGTTAACGCCACCCACCGCGCCGTCCACAACTGCGGCAGATGGCTTGTCGATCGGTGCGGCCGCACCGGACGTTGAGCTTCCGGCGGCTTGCGTGAGCCAGCTCAATCCACCGCCACCGGCACTGTCTTCTTGTCCGGCTGTTGGTTGTGCCTCTTCAATCATAGCTCCGAAGGGTTCCTGAAATACGGGCATAGCCTCGATTAAAAAGAGTCTTCGCGCGGTCAGGCGTGAGTCACGGGATGATCTAGACAGGCTATGGTCGATCTCCAACCGGGCACATAAGTAATACCACACTTGGGGGCTTGAAACAAGCAACTGCAAGAAAGAGGTACCCCACAAATTCGCCCGAACCATAGCAGCTACCGGAAAAATAGGAAAACGTCTATACTGTTACGAGTACCCTGCTGCTTATCTCCTACCTCCCGGGAAGATGTACCGGCGACAGCGGCCAGCCAATCCGGCATCTCGGACCCCTAAACAGAGGAACAATCGAGCACACGGAACGGTTTCCAGGACATGCCGGATAGGTGTTTTACGTCTATGTGCCATGACAGCGTTGGCGATTGTCCTGGTTGACCCGGACGGTTTCTCCTAGCGTGGATCTACCCGGTTATCGTCAGTGTGCTGGGAGCTAGTCAATGAATGTGTGCAGAATTGCTGTAAGACATCCGAGCACGTCGAGCACGGTAGGTCAAAAAGCTTCAGGGTTTGGATCATACACCTCCCAGGGGTATATTGTGATTCGGCCTTTTCAATGACCCTCTGTAGCAAGTACCTGCTTTTCGGGCGCTCCTTGAGGAGCAGAATTCGCTTCAGGCGGGATGTCTGGCACGACTTCGGGTTTCGGAGGTGGGACATACGGCTTGGCCCACGGTGGAAGTTTAGGGGCATTCCCCTTCTCGGTGGCTCCGCTTTTTGCAACTGCTTCGATGTCCTCCTCGGTCTGGGTCTCTATCGTCACGCCAACACCTCGATCAGTTTCACTACTGCCGCTATCCTCATCGCCACTTTCGTCCTCTGCCGGTGCCCAAAGAGCACCGGAGCCCATCCACCCTCCAGGACCGCTGGTGTCCGCTGGTGACTGAGCAGCCTTCTTCTTCTTCTTCTTGGGCTTGGTGACAGCAGACACGCTGCCACCAGTCTTGCCGGCATCGTCTTGGTCACTGTCGTCTTGTGTTGATATACCAAGCTTTCCCGAAGTCATCCACCCACCGGTTGCAGCAGGAGCGGCGACCGTCACGACCGACTTGCGCTTTGTCTGGCCACTGTGTTTGGCAACGTTCAGCCAGTCATCGAGACCACCACCCGTCTCCAAACCATCTTTTCCTGAATCAACGGGGGCAGACGACGGAGCGGCCGGAGAGGCCGTACCGGACACTGAGCTTCCAGCGGCTTGCGTAAGCCAACTCAACCCATCGCCGCCGTCTTCATCTCCTGGTCCGGCAGCCACTTGTCCAGGCTCCTCGCTCAGAACTTTAAGGGTCTCCTGAAGGACAGGTACGGACATGATAAGGGACATGTCGTAACGTGTGAGGAGTTCTTTGCGCCACAAGAAGATAGGTTTGTCCCACGCGGCCGCTGGCCAATGACAAGGTGAGCGGCCTTAGGTCTAGGTTGAAGGAACAGTGACCTTGTGGGTGCTGAACGGCGCTTCTAACAAAGACAACCTGTTTAAGGTGTCGGAATGTCACAAGGAAATGTGTTCTCGGCGCCCGATTTACCAAATATTTCTATTGCTGCGACAAGACAAGATACTCCCTCTCACCTGCCCGGAATGAATACCAGCGGCTGCAGCCAGCCAATCCGGCATCTCTGACCCCTGACACACGTTACGATAGCGCGATAGCCAATGTCATCGGGAATGAGATACAGAGAGATTCGTGTCAGTGTCAGAGCTACAGCGGGGATACGTCGACGCCAAAAGGAATGGCTCGAAAGATGCCCTGGGTAGTTGGTGGTTGGTCCCTGCCGGATAGAATTAGGGTGTTCGCACAGGTAGACTTCATCGTGTCTGCTCAATACCCTTCACCCAAGACGAGGTGGCACAATCGGCGGAATTTGAAGCTGCTGTAAGTTCTGTGGCAAGTATTCGAGCTGTAAGCGCTACGGGCAGGTTCAGCTTGCAAACTCATGGTTTCGTGGGAGAATTTTCTCAACGATTAAGCCGTAAAGTCTAGATCACCTCCTTCTCGACCTCTTCTCCAGAGGTAGATGCTTTTCCAGGAGCTACGGCTGGCTCGATGTCGGGTTTCGGGGGTGGGACATACGGCTTGGCCCAGGGTGGAAGCTTCGGGACGTTGGCAGTCTCTGTGGCTCCCCTCTTCGTGATTGATTCGATGTCTTCTTCGGTCTGAGTTTCAATCGTCACGGCAACGCCTCGGCCGCTTTCACCAGCGTCACCACCACCAGGGCCGCCGACGTCGTCGTCATCGTCGTCGTCGCTCTCATCTTCAACAGTAACACCGAGAGCACCAGAGCTCAACCATCCGCCAGGCCCACTCGCGCTAACCGACAACTGCTTCTGTTTCTTTTTCTTCTTGGTTAGAATGGGGTTGCCACCGCTGCTACCACTACCCCCTCCTCCGCTAGCCTTAGCGGCAACGTCTTCATCGCTGCCATCCTCCGTTGAAAGGCCAAGTTGTCCGGATGACATCCATCCCCCGGGTGCAGGGACGGCTACCGAACGTCTAGCCGTGGGGTTATGGAGCGGTTTCTGCTTGGCCTGACCGCTTGATTTGGCGATTGCCAGCCAATCGTCACCCCCAGCATCGTCGTCCTGTTGGCCTTCCTTTTGTCCGCTGAATGTTTCAACCGCCGATTTAGCCACTGAGGGATCGCCCTTCAAAGCAGCTCCTAGCCAGTCAATATCTTTCTCTTTTTCTTCTCCAGAAGTGTCGCCAGAAGGTCTTCTTGGCTGTTCGTGCGATGGGCTCGGAGCGGCTCCTGTTGTTGCGGTCGGGGGAGCGAGGCTTTGGAGCCAATCGAGGCCACCAGCTGGTTCATCTTTCGCATCGCTTTCGGCCGATGTTTTATTTGTCTTTGTTGTGGCCGCAGGGCTTCTGGAATGGACATCCGAGGAAGTAGAACGAGGCGGACGGGTGCGTGTGTGAAGTATACTGTTCGGAACGTTAGAGAGCAACCACGAAACAAGGATTGAACCAACTCCCGCACGTATCTTCCAAGGTCAGGGGCCAATTTTATGGTGATGAGTGATTTTTTAGCCCCCATAATATATCTTCTTGCTGGGAGGGTGTTCTCACCCTGATTCGGCTTGTTTAGGTGCTGGCGGGATGGTCTTCTGGCCCCACTTCGGCATCCCTGATCCAAGCGACGGTGTACTCTTAACGCGACTAGAATCGGGTGAAGGCTCTTGAGTTTTAGGCTTGTACGGTTTTGCCCACGGAGGCATGCTCGTGGACGCGACTGGCTCTGAACCCCCCGTGGAGGGAACACCTTCGTCTTTCGCAACGGTGGCCGATTTCGACACAGGAACAGGTTGCGCAAAGGTATCGTCGTCATCGTCGCCATTTGACTTGAGAGGCGAGCTCATCCAAGAAGGCGGGGCCCCGGCTGTCGCCACCTCCGGAGACGGTGCCTGGAGACCCGCCCCTCGGCCTGGAATTTGACTCAGACCCATCCCTGGTCGTGGAGGGGGCCTTCCTCGACCCCTACCCATACGTGCCCCTCTCGGGCCAACCATCATCCTCCCACCGGGCCTACCGCGCCCCCTTCCACCTCCACGCATGGGTCCCCGCGGCTCTCTACCCATACCGCCTCTCGGTGGCATAGGCCCCGTAGGTGGCATAGGCCCTCTGGGCCCACTGGGCCCTCTAGGTCCTCTGCCCATTGCCGTACCGGGGCGTGGTGGCATAAGGCCTCCTCGCCCTCCCCTTCTCGGCATCCCAGGTCTTGGCGGCATCGTTCTACCCGGGATTAACTTGACGCCGTCGGGTCTTGTTGGAGGTCGAAAAGGAGGGCCCGTACTTCCTCCCCGCAGGACAAGGCCTCTCGGCAGAGGCCGGCCCAATCCGCATTGAGGGCAGCCGGGCGGGCCGAGGCGCGGCAGCCGTCCCAACCGCCCCCCTGATGAAGGAGCCCGCGAGTCTCTTGGTCTGCCGGTTGATTTGGACAGAGAGGCAGATAAAGGGCACGAGGTTTTCCGTGTCTTCTTGGGTTGACAGCCGGTCGCAACAAGGTTTGTTTCAGTTGGCGATAACACGGGTCAGGTATCGCCGCGGTACGTACGCTATATGGGATCAGAGTCGTTGACGATTTGTAGTACAGGTCATATCTTTGCTTGTTCAGTCTGCACCCAGCCTCAATGAAAACCTACGTTCTACCGACACTTACGCTGTGTTCGGTCGTTGCATCAGAACGCTTGGCGCTCGACGGTGGTCTTCTGCTCCACTTGCCGAGCTTGGGCGACAGTTAGAAGAACGACGGAATGCGTTGGCGATCTGCGTTGGGGTCGTCCAATCGAACGGGAGGCGTGTCTTCGTGAGGACCAGAAAGCTAATGAAAGGCGGAGGCAGAAGCATACCTACCCAACAAGTATTACATCACCCCAATCCGAGGGAGTCCTCTATCTGAGTTGCGTTGGCCACGAACGCATCGCGGGTTGCGGTTGGAACGAAAGGAGGACCAGCGGATCTCGTATGAAAAAATAACATGGACGAAAAAACGTAAGAACACTGATTGCCCCACAATACACAAGACCCGGGTGGAGCAGTACGGCGCACCGGCAGAAAACGTTTGTTTCGCGTCAGTACCTGCATTTTCGGTTCCTAAAAGCCATAATATCCTGTTGAGAGCGATGGACTGAAATTCGATGATGTGAATCTCGCTGTGGACTGAGAAACTTGGCCATACCACGTGAGTCAAACGTACCTCTCTGTTGACCTCATTGACTCGTGGCACGTGGGCCGTTGTATTTGTAGACGCCCCCGTCGCTTCGTCCACTGCCGCACAATCCAAAAAGGCCAGCCATCTTCGTGGCCGTGATTGATTCGCCGGTTCGACTGTCGCCGACATCGCGTTGGGGGCAACCAAGTTGCTGCCGAAGAAGCGCGATAATGGAAGAGGTCGAAGTCCCGCGCATCAAATACGCCGTGTTTTCATTGCCGAGGAAGAACAGAGAGAGAGAGAGAGAGAGAGAGAGAGAGAGACCGAAGTGATTAACGGCCGACCGCCTCTGGAGGTACAGAAAACACGGCGAGCGGATTCGTGACAGAACTCGCCTGCCTACACCTCTCTCCTGCCGGCGTCGTTCCTACAATGTCGAATACGACGGCAACAGTCGGCGGGAGTGTTTCGTTTCGTATGTTCTTTTTTGTTAGCATCCACTGCCGCCGTGTTTCTCGGCTGGCCGCTGAAAACACTGAAAGCAAACGGGCCGCGTGTTTACGCACTGGGCTGTAGGAGAACAGAGAGTTAGGAACTTGAACTGTGCACATCACGTGCGGGTACATCGCGGTTTCGCACACGCGTCGAAAAACTTGGAACACCCCAGCGTCGCCTCCCTGTGGCGTATATAAATCAACAATCCTTTTTTTTAATAGGTCATGCCCCAATGTCGCCTCCGCGCTCGGCACAACACTCGCAGGAGAAAACTCAGCTTCCTTCGCCCGCTGCCTCCGCGCTGAATCTCGGATATGGCGTTTTCATGGGAGCCTCTACTGGTGGTTGTGCTGCTAGCCGATTCCGTTGCTATGTTGGGAGTTGGGGGGGTATCAGGAGTGTTGGCACCGGATGATTCAAAGTTGCCACTCGTTGTGAATACGTGGACTGGGGACTTCAGCCAGGCTACGGCACGGGCTTGGGATGCGCTGAGCTCCGAAGGGGCGCACTCTCCCGCCGTACTGGATGCAGTAGAACACGTGAGTGTGGAATCCTTAGCTTCTCGAGGTAGGCCGAGGCACCAATTTGCTGCTGGCGATGTGTTCTCTTATGTTTCAATAGCGGTGCATTGTAATCGGGAGGTATGTTCAGTCGACCTAGGCCCTGACCTGTTATGCTTATTTCTTGACATTTTTATGCACGTTTTTCGGCACGTGCGTAAGCTCAAAAGGCGACTTATTATGCACGCTGGTTATGCTCATTTTCCTCGCGTGTGCTTGTACTTCTGCACGCTTTTCTTTGTCCCTCGTGCTTGGGCAATGCTTGTTTTGGTCGTTAATGCTCGACATATGCGCGCGCGGTTGGCTTCGTCGACACGCTTTGTCTATTATGCCGTCTCCCACCGTCGAAATGAATGTATATGAAAAATCAATTGTGTTGCTGTATCACACAGCGCAATTATGTTGGACTCTGTAGTCTTTCAGGAAATGTTCGACGCATCCGACTACTACTACTCTGCACTCGTTCGTTCTAATAAGGGTGAAGAGGGGACTACTTTCTTCCCGCATTCCCTCCACCATTGGTCATCCGTGATCGCCATTCGGGAGACAGAATAGATATGTTTATTCCTGGAATCAATCGCGGTAAAATACTTCAAGCAAAACAAATGCGCCTCCAACAGCCCCTCCCTGCTGTAGCAGTGTCAAACCCATCAGAACACCAAATCAATTGCTGTCAGTGCCTCTAGAATCATGGACACATTCCATCCCCCCCCCATAATTAATTGTCGATGCAACGAAAAAGTAGAGTGCGGGCTACTTACTAGAGAGGCTTTATTTGCTGTAAAATGGAACACCGCTGGCATACCACGTAATGGCCACTGAATGAACCAAATAGCAGGGTTGTTCCCTGTTTTCTGCAACAAACCGCACCACAAACGTCAAGAAAAAAATTCAAGCCAAAGCCATGCCACACATTCAATTCCAACAGGAACAAAAATACGCACAGACACTACTTGTTGTGACTTCCGTAGAATTCACCTGAAAATAAATGCAGTAGTACCAAACGAAACAGAAAAATAACAGCTACAAATAAGAAAGCCCCTCGAATGCGATATATCGGACTCATATCCAAGACACCACAAACACACACCACGGGCAAAAAAACAGCGTACTCGCGTACTCCCGTACTACTACTCTCCGCGCCCTCTATTGTACCATAGTACTTGATTGAGAAGGGCAGCTGCGGCAATGCGATCGCCGAAGCTCGACTCCTGCCTCTCTGGTCCACACACGCACGCACGCAGAATAGAAAATGCTCGCTCCATGAAGGCAGAGGATGGCTGAATCAGTGATGTGTGGTGTGTCCTGTGTTCCTGTGGTCTTGGTCTTCGGTCTTCGGTCGTTGCGTCGTTTCTCTCCTCTCTTCTTGTCCAAAAGTCAAGTAGTTTGAATCAACATTCATCAAGGTTGGTTTAAACAACGAATGTTTTTAATTAACACCGAATCTCCAATCTCCAGATGTACAATTTGTTGTCTGATCTGTGAACTTGAAACGAAAGAGTTAAAAGACCAAGAGGCTTTGAAGGGGATAAAAAAGCTCTGTTTTGGTTACAATGAGCCGTCTGAGCGTCTGAGCCACCCCTTACCCCCACCTCACTCGTGCATAATCACCGCTATGCACGACAACCCCTGTTATGCACACTTTTATGCATAAAAAAATGTATATATGCGCCCTCCAACTTATGCTTTTGCTTATGCACGAAAAGCCCAGTTATGCACAAACACAAGCATGCATAACAGGTCAGGGCCTAAGTCGACCCTGCTTTACGGAAACTATTTTTGCCGAGCACCAGGGGGGCCGACAGAATATGTGATAAGGAGGTACCCCTATTCTGCTGCCGCGTACCCCCCTTTTTGTGTCCTGGGGGCCGCTCGTTTCACGCACCACGCACCACGCACTACAGTGAGAGCAGAAGTAGCGACACACAACAGAAGCAGCGCGCGGTCTGATGCTGCAGCTGTAACTGGGTGTTGGTATGGATAGATTCCTCCCATCTACCGGCGGTCCATCTGATGCCGCCAAAAAAAGAGTCGTGCATGACCTCGTCCCTCACCGAGGGCCCTCACCGAGGGCGAGGTTACCTCTCGCTTGGAGGACGTTCGATCCTATGCATATCTGTACGCGAAGGGAAGGGGTGGCGAGTACCGCGAGACGCAGTACCTTCTTTCAAAGACCGTTCATTCGTTTACTCATAAAACTCAACAGAGCCGTAGAGCCAAGCCGCGGGGGGAGGTTTAGGGAACTCTTCGCGATATGTGTAGGGAAAGCCATTAGGGTAGCTCTTGGTCTCCGCCGGGACAGTTAGACTAGACTATATGTACCATGTATTGGTGTTCCTCGGTGCGGCGCTGATGCACGCTCGTTTTTTTTTTGTTGCACAAGAATGAGATAAATATATGTCTACTTGGACTTTCCTCCTTCTTCCGCCGCCGGCTTTGCAGTATATAAGTTGGCCAAGTACAAACTGGTGTTCTGTAGTTGTTTTCAACACGTCCCCGACTAGCACTGTTAGACCCTGGGGTTACCCCCCTGCGGAGCAACACGGCAGGCTGCGAATAGCTTTTGTTTTTTTTTTGTTTGAAGGGGGCACACAGACAGCAGTCCTACTTACTTGAGCAAAGACAAGGAACCGGCAATCAAAAATGCGCGAAGACGGTGAGGAGATGGCTCTTCTCAATCTACAATCACCTGTAATTATGCTATAGCTAGAGAAGTAGCGAAGCCGATTTCCGTTTGGTGGTTGAAAAATCCCGAAACGACGGAAATTTCGGCTGTTGACGCAGCTGGCGCGACTACCGAGACGAGAGTCAAAAATCGCCTTCGCTACTTCTCTAGCTCTGGTTTCTGCGCACACAGCTAAAAAAACCGATCCCCGATTGATCTGGAAGCCGACGAGTGGCATTGATTACCAGATCACCTCCTATGGGTACGGGCGGTGGTATAAACAAGGGTCGCGTCAAGTCCAAAAAAAAAAACTTCAAAAACTTCACGACTTCTCGTCTCGAGAGAGAAGGATGCACGTTTGCGGACGCAGCGACGGCTGGGCGCGCACGCAAGGCTGCCGAGAAGGCCGACTACCCTACCCTGAAGCGTAAGGCCGGTGCTACCCTCGAGAAACTCAAAAAAGCTCAGTTGGCGAAGCGTAGAGAGGCTCGAGTCCGCAAATCGGCGGAGCAGGCCGCAGAGGAGGAGCGACANNNAGGCGGAGCAACGGGCGCAAGCAGCGATCGCACGCGAGCAGGCCTCGGAGCATCAGAGGCAGCAGCAGAGGGCTGCTGATGGAGAGGCGGTGGCGAACGTCCTGACCCAGCTGGGAACTTGCGGTTGGAGAAAAAAATGCTTCAAGATCAACAGCGCGAGATGGTTGAGATTTTTTGTCCACAAGCGGCAAGCGTGATGGTGGTGCAGCAACAGCAGCACAACGGGAATCCGCTGCTTTCCGCGAAAGTCCAACTCAACCTCACCCGGATGGAGGTAGAGCAAGCGAGGAGGGAGCTGGAGGCGGCGTCGGCGTGGGGAAAGGTTGCCGAGACGAGAAATGCTAATTTGAAGAAAAAGGTGCGTGCGTGCGTGTGTG
>CACKRE030003259.1:50942-62670 GCA_902602495.3 Ectocarpus sp. CCAP 1310/34
AGATCCAACAGTCATCGTGTCAGCAGCTAGATGACTCAAACAAAATAGCAACACATACACTGCCATAGCTCCACACATGCCCTCGTCCGAACCTAGCAAGCCACTTGGAAGTCACGAGGGAGCCAAGTCCTGCTCGCAGGTTCTCTTGGCTTTCCTTCACGTGAACACGTCCAGGAATCCAGTATCCGCAGCCGCCGCAGTAGTACCGCTGTACTACTGTGTAGTATAGTAGCAATAAATCCAGGTTGTACCCATCCGTTGTCCAAAGATTTGTGATTCCGCGAGAGAAGGAGATACCACCGCCGTCGAAGGGTCGAAGGCACTGTCTGCCAGATGTAGGCTGTGAGATGAATGGAGCCACCTATGTGTTCTTAGCCTGCCCGCCCGTGAGGGTCGTGCCGAGGCCGCGGCATGTGTGCGTGTGTCTTTGCCCTCGTGTGTTTTTGGCTTTGCTGTTCCCTTCTAGTGCGACTACTTCCTATGCCTCCGAGTCCTACAGGTTGATAGAACCAACACAAGCAGGACGATACCAAGAGAGGCAGGCGAAGCTGCATGCAGCTGCTATCATCGACAGACTTGGTGTTGAGAGCGAGAAAATACAGCAGGAGCAGCAGCAGCGCGCAATTTTTTTGTTTTCCCGCTCTCACAACCGCCCTGCTGTTTGCCCATTGCCCTTTTTCTTTTTTTCGGCAACAGAACGGGCGGGTCCGCCGTCGAAGCGGGCGGGTCCGCCGTCGAATCGGTGGGATCCGCCATCTATGACCGGTCGGGCTGTGGGGCACTGGCTTGTTGTGTGTGCCAGCAGCCTCAGTGAGCGCAGTGACGGGTGTCCACCTCGCGCATTGCTGCGTGAACGCGCTTGACCATATTTGTCCAGTCTGTCCGTGTGTGTTCGTGTGTCTTTTTATTTTGATTCAAATTCCAAACGTTTTTACTGGTCCAAGAAGGAAAAGCGCAGTCTATTTGCCACGAAAAGTTCACCCGGTTTGGGACACATTTTTGGCCTCAAAATAGGGGTAACCCCAGGGTCTAACTGTACATCTCATTTTAAGCACTGTAAATATGTTCGACGTCAACAAACGGAACAAACGGTTGCCAGTCGTCTCGGCGATGCTGACTTTTCGTACCCCACCCTTCCTTAGCAAAAGACGCGTAGTTTGAGGAATAGCATGCCTACATTGGCCCCGGGGATGGTGAGCTATCTTCCCCTGAATTTTAGGACGCAACCCCGCTTTAAGGACGATTTTTTTCCGGGAAAAACCATATGCGTCGTTTAAGCGGGGTCGACTGTATGTCCTCTTGCTTGCTGACGTTGAGGTACAACTGCAGAACTGATGGTGTCCTCGTGCTCGCAAGACAACTGCCTAGAATTCGAGGCAACATGGCAGCTGTAGGGTAGCTAGTCGAGCAAACAATACATGTTCATATACGATGATGATGTACTTCACTACATGCGTAATATGCCGGTATGCTGTAGTACGTGACGCCTAGTATCACCCCCCCCTCGCGGTTTGCCTTCTTGACTACTGCTGTTCGTGTGGGTGGATAGCACCCAAGGACAACAAGCAGGGTGCCGTCTCTCGCGTGGTTTTTCGTGAATTATTCCCCCAAAACGTACAGCAGTGGACCAGAGCCCGAAATATGGCTGAGTTGGCAAAGTAAAAACACCGACATCAACCCCCTCAATCCGAGTCAATCCCCAGGAGCCGCATGCCTAACCCTCATTCCGTGTTTCTGGCCTCTTGTTACCGCTGTGTCCCGCCGGCCGCTCATTGTTTACGTCCAGGGATGCAACACGTGCGAGGACATTCAGTGCGGAGGAAGTGTGGGTGAGATGCCTACTTCAAGAAAAATTGCACTTTTTAGATAAAAGTCTTATGCTCTCGAATCCGTCTCGTCAAGCAGCATCCCGTCACCCGCATACTGTACGTTGGCATCGCTCGCTAGGTGTCTCATGTAGGACACACGTTCAGGCGCGCCTTTTGTTTGCGTTCAGTGATGTGGAGGCAGCACACCATCGTTAGTAGTCATCGTGAACAAAGCGGATTCACAACATGATCAAAACAGGCGAATGCGCGCATGTCAACGGCTTGGACGCCGTCATTCGATTTAACCGGAAACTTTTTTGATATGCTGTTTCCTTGACCAGAGAACGTTACTATGTCGGATTGTGTTTGGCTTCAAAAGGGTATGGCGGTCGACCAGATGCTTCCGATGAAGTCACTCTCGATTCAATGGTGATGTACGGACCGTCACACAGCGTTGGTGCTGTGGGGTATCTTCGGAGAATAAAAAACGCCGCTACTGTGGCCAGAGCTGTGATGGAGGTGAGAAAGCATCTTCGCCTGCCTGTGTTCTCCTCCTCCTTCTCTACACAGCAACCACTCTTTCAGAGCATTTGAAGGCTGCGATAGCCGTGGCATCTCCTGAAAGTTCTGAATGGCTAGTGCGACGGAAACTCCACCTAGAAGTTGCACCCTAGTCGTCCTTGAAGCAATGTTCCCGATGCCATGCTTCGTGGAGTACCTCTCAGCGCATGACTTGCTGCTGCACAACCCTGCCCAACGAGACCCACACCTTCCATAATTGAGAACTTCCGCAATTTCCCTCGAGCGTCTACAAGACCGCCTGACCCCACACTGACGGACGAGCAGTCCCGATCCAGCCATATATTTCCGCCGCGTGATTATTTTCTGCGTGTAGCCTAGTTCGTCTCACTGGAATATCGGTACACTCATCCCCCGTTCCCTGCTCGCAGCACACGGCACACACAATGCTGGCAGGTGAGGGGGCTACGCGTTTTGCGAAAATGATAGGCATTGAAGAGGACGACCTCGGTACGGATGGTTCTCACAAGGCGTACGAGGCCTGGAAGGAAAATTCTTGCCAGCCCAACTACTACAGACTTGCCAGGGCCGAAGATACATGTCCTCCATATGACCCACCCTCCACGCCATCAGCCGTTGCTGCCGATTCGAGTATTGCTGCGCTCGGAAAGCATGACAGCCAACAAGCGACTGCGTACGCTGATCGGGGTACATGGAGTGGGTTTGATGACCGTGCTCGGTTTCAGCGCTCCCGAGATCCTGCTCGATTGCTCATCTCCGAAGACAATCATGACACAATCGGTATCATCGCTGTGGATGAGCGCGGTGACCTCGCGTGCGGTACAACTACCAACGGGGCCGCGAACAAGATCCCCGGTCGGGTTGGAGACAGCCCAATTCCCGGTGCGGGATGTTACGTAGATAACGACATTGGATCTGCTGCGGCAACAGGAGATGGTGACGTCATGATGAGGTACGTTGGCACGTCCATGGCATTGCTCTCACCGCGATTTTTTCTTTGGGTCGCGAGGGAGGTAAGTGCTGGCCACGTTACTTTTTTTTTTCAACGTCTCACCAATTTCTGCGAGACTAGTACGGACGGTGCGCTTCAGCGTGCTTGCAAGTCTAACTTTTTAACTCTGCCCAATCCGCCTTTTGTATCCGTGTCGTCGGTTGTCGTTGACTATGCGGGATCTACCCGCAGGTTTTTACCCTCTTTCCGAGCTGTGGAGAACATGCGTGCGGGTTTCTCCCCACAAGATGCATGTGCCGACGCACTGTGCAGGATCGTGCGGTGAGTGTGTATGAGACGCTACTGTTGTCCCCGCCGATATTTTGTTCCTTTTCGACGGTCTAGTCGTCCGGTCCAGCCCTCGTCGACGCAGGTATCCACAGCTCAATTGGGTTTTTTAGTCAAACCTGTGTTTCTGTCCTGAATCTGAAGGTCCTGGCGGCTGAAGTTTTCGGCTCAACTTGCCCTCAAGTTACAAAATGTGTAATATCTTGCTGCCCCGCTCGTGTTCACTCGAGTGAGATTATTGCTTCCTGAGACGCACACTCTCTTAGAAACAACGCCCTACTTGTTTGTAACGCAGCGCCAAATCCTCTCGTGAATCAATGCCAGGTTTTACCCCACGTTTGGAGGGGCCTTGGTGTGCGCCAACAAAGCAGGGGTTCATGGCGCAGCTCGCCACGGCCTTTCGTTTGCATACTCGTACCAATCTCCCGGGTACGACTCTCCGCAAGTCGCCCAAGCGGTCAAGATTGACGACGAAGTTTGCGCTCGCTTTCGAAAAACGCCCTCCCAGGGGGCTGAATCGCAGATCGTTGCTAGTGCGGCAGATGGATACTGACAAGCCGGGAGAACTTCGTGTCGCGAAGTCAATCGGTACGGTTCTTTGTTCCTGTTGCTGTCTTCACATTACAAACCGTTCCGGTCTCCGCTCAGTACCTTCTAATGTCCACTTTGGTCCAGCTGACACGGAGGCCTTCCGTGGTCATAAGCCAACTACCCCAAAAAATGTGAGATGCACGATTGTGCTCTTCGGGTGTCAGGACTGATGTCCACGTGCTGCCAGGTGTAATGGGCAGCCTCAAGTGGGCCGTAACGAGGGGCTAGGAGCTCGCCACGACCGATTTTTACACAAAGGTGACCCGCGAAGCTACCAAAAGATTTCCTTGTCGTGTTGGCAAAGCTGTCTGTCATGCCAAGCATCATCTACGCAGCCTTTGGCCCCTCCCGATCTTCGCACGAACGAAACACCAAAAATGAGCAAACAGTAGGAGATGCCCTGATGCCCGGAAACAACAAACACTTCGAATTTGGAGGTCGATGCCACTGCTGTTTTTACATTCGGCTCTCATACAATAGGCAATCGACACATACGTACGGCTACCACATTTTTGTCACCAGTGCACACTTGCATATCCCATTATTAAGACGTCCACTTCCTCGGTTGTTTTTTCTGAACAAAAAATATCTGTTGCCGTGCGCGTTTCTCGGGCCTTTACCGTCACACAGCACCAATTCAGCGCTGAGTACGAAGCGTTGCACTCTGCACCTCGCCACAACCAACCTTCGATTTCCTCCTAATACGGCGGTGCGTCACACGCAGAGCGCGACGCACACGGGTCCCGCGCGATGCGCTCCGCCACCACCAACAAACGCACAACATGACAGTCTGAAGCCCTGTATAGGCTTCTGTATCTGTTGTGGGAATTCTCAGACCTATATTCGATTTGGACCCTACTTACTGTTCTAGGACCGCCTTCGCGAGAATGATATTATAAGTCAATCAATCATCAAAGGGAGGGGGGGTACCCCTTACCTAACCCCCACCCCAGTTCCGTACCCCTAGAAAAACCGAGCTTAATATCCTCGACGTTCCAACTTTTTTTCTCGATTAACAGAATCCGCAGGTAAAACGCAGATTTGCACCTCATCCTAAAACAAAAACCTCGAATCGGTCGTCGAAACAACAGAAAAAAATGCATCTGAGACAAAACATGAAGTTCAAACCAGGAACAGATGTTAATGTTGGAATCATGTCATCCTCAACTCCCCCCATTAAGGTTTATGCATTTAGCATCCGAACGCCACCGAAAACTTACCAAATCCAACCGATGTCGGCGTCGGTACCACAAAAAAATATCGTGAACGGTGCATTATGGTCATACAGCGACCTGTTCTTCCTCCATCAGCATAAGCAGTGAGCCCACAATCTCCGGGTCGAAGGTGTAAGCTGGACCCGTCTTTGACGTAGGACACTTCATACCGGGCGAACTCCAGCACTCCCGGCATCGGCTCCACCCACAAAGATTATCCCGCCATCACCGTAAGCTCCACCACCGCCGAAATCGTAGGCTCCGCCGTCCGGGCTGCCCCCCCCGGCCAACGAAGCGCTCATTCCGGCGGGTGAACTCGCGGCACTTGCGGCTTGATTCGCTCACCAGGCCCGGGCTGCACGATCGGCTGCGAGCGCTGCTGCCTGTTTCGCCGCCGCACGGCTGGTAGCCTTTGTTTCGGCCTCGGCCTTCGTTCCCCGACAGAATATCTCTGCCTCACCCGGAGTCAAGAGCGTTCTGTCGTTGATGCGGGCGTCTGCAGACAAGTAAATTGCTGCCATCTTGCCAGTCAAGTGCCAATTCAACCCTCCCAGTCTAGTGGATTGCATCGTCGCATTTTCATCCGGCATTGCCAAGCCAACTCCTCCAGAAGGTCCGTCAGGTGCGATGCCAGGTCAGCCATTGAGAATGAGCGCGCGAGGCGTTAAGTCGTGTAGGGCAAACTCCTCCGCCCGGCGGCGCTCGACAACTTCGCGCTGGCGGACTTTCTCACTCTTATACCATAGTTGACACTCCACAGCTGTCCTGGCACCGGATCCAACGAGCCGCTACACCTGTGCTCATGGGCACGTTCTCCATGCTCCGGTGCGGATCATGGTTTCACCGCAACGCGCGCGCGACTC
Source organism: Ectocarpus sp. CCAP 1310/34 (assembly GCA_902602495.3). Taxonomy (NCBI): domain Eukaryota; class Phaeophyceae; order Ectocarpales; family Ectocarpaceae; genus Ectocarpus; species Ectocarpus sp. CCAP 1310/34. The sequence goes on from CACKRE030003259.1 coordinate 57,238, forward strand.
CATCAATCGAACCGCAAATATAGAAAATATTAAGTAGAAATGTAGTCCGGCAGGTGACGATTTGTCCAACCCCCAGCAGCCCCGTAAAAAATACCGACCGCCGGGCACCCCGTACACAGTTCCTTCATCTCCATCTCTACCCGAGGTGGTGCCACTGTCAGTCAACAATTTTCAGCAACTCCACATCGAAGACCAACGTTGCGCCTGGAGGAATGTCCGGCCCTGCTCCTCGTTCACCGTAAGCGATATCGCTCGGTATGGTCAGGCGTCTTCTGTCTCCCTCGCACATGCCGAGAAGCCCTAATTGCGCATGCATTGAACGGGTCGCCCGAGGCGACGAGGGGTCATGATGAGCACGAACGAGTCCGTCTATCTTGCGTGCCGCCAACGAGCACATGTCGGTTGTCTCTATTGGACTATTCCGTGCGTGGCAACAACGAATGCTCGCGCGCTCAATCTGGGTAGACTAAACCGGGCAACATCAGTAGCCGCTGGCCACAGCATTCGGTATGCATTTCTGCCTGAACATGTGCACATGTTGTCACAAGTTGACAAAGAAAATAATCCGCTAGACAACCCACAACATATGACGCCCGCACCAGCCTTCACGGCTGCAGAGGCATCTAGTGTCCGTTTCTGTGTGAACTGGCAAGAACACGCGCTGGTAGGAGTGACTCCATAGCGGGCCCTTTCCATCCTTCTCGCTCAACTGTACGCTCTGCTTCAATGGCCAGCGTAAGAACGCATGAGGAAAAATAAAGCAAGAGACACGGGACGAAAGGGCCATAGCTACATCCGCTGCTCCACACCAAGTTGGGCCCTTGTAGAATACTCAGAAATAGAAGACGCGGAAAGCTTGCCTTCATCCCAACCCCTGATGACTTCCCCAACACCGATGGTGAAAGTAAAGGGCTCCCGATCCCGCGAGGAATCGAACTCCTGACAGTCCTTGAAGAGTACCCCTGAGTTGATGAGGGTCAAGACGACAGGAGATCATGTCGACGGAGGGAGCGAGATGGCGCTAAGGTTACAATATTGTACCATGCCAAGGACCTTGAAAGCTTCGCAGTACCCCGGCAAATTGACACAAAGTGGTGACGCGGGTCAGGTTCAGCCCGAACGATGGGTCAAAAACCGGGGCAGAAAAAATACAGTAGTAGTAGAAGGTGGAGCTGGATCTTTGCGAAAGACCAGGCCGGGTCCCTGTTTCTATAACTCTGATGGCGGATGCCCTAGCACGACCCCAGTTGGGCAAGTTCATCCGCCTACAAATACACGATGAACTTAGACTACAGTAACGTGTCACCTGTATAGTGCATCACCAGTTGGTCTCCACCGGTGCTTTTCTTGGTACAATTCTGTGTTGGCGCCAGAAAGTTGTCGGGAGCAAGCACGGCGAAGTTGTCGGTAGTTGCACGTGGTCAACGCAGAAGCTGCGCAATCGTTACGTAAGGACAGAACGCGCCCGCACGTGAGAACTTGACAGCAAAGAAATGGAGCCTCGAAAAATTCAAAAAGTATGAACTTGGCCGTAGGAAGAGGTGCTCATTTCCGACGTTGTACATGAACTAGAACCCGCCTGTGTGGTGTATGCGCATACATATATAAAATTTGCGTGCCCTTGGTTGCGTGTGCGTGTCGCGCTGGGTGCATGCAGGGGGACCATGCCTTTAACCCTTTGAGACAGTTCAGCTCGACCAAGTTTGAAAGTTCATTTTTGATCGATATGTCGGGGCGATCAAACAGCCGCATGGGTTGGGGCAGCCATGGAAATCCTCGACAACCGCGAGGAGTAGGAGTACTGAATAGTTTTTCAAAAGCGTGGGACAGGGACGACTGTGTGAGGACGGTTCAAGCGATGACCGAATCGATTTGCAGGGTTTGGGATAAACACCGACGACGAGGGAGCTTCAGAATTTGTCAACAAAGGGCGCGGGGGGGGGGATGACCAGAGGCTCGGGGACGGGGCGAATAACGTAGGGGGGGGGGCCGAGGAGACAAGAATGGGGAGGGCACGGAGGGCGGCGGCTCCAGCGACGAAGACGATGGCGGCAAGTTGGATGTTCACCAGACTCTTGCACCCCGGAACTGTCGTCGTTGTTGTTGTTGCTTTGCTTCCACATATGTCTTGCATTGATGAAGTCATCTTCATTGCAACGGTGATACGTTCTCTTCCTGTGATTTGCGATTACCCTCATTTTTGCTTTGCAGACACGACCCCGCGGTCAGAACGACGAGCTGAGTCTTCTTGATGAAGACGATAGCATGGACCCGGACGATAAGATTCACTTCATGGAAAGTCCGGACTGCTTTCGCATGCATAAGCTTCCACGCCTCTTCTCTTGACCGTTCGTTACTGCAACCGCAGCGCGGAGTACTCGTTACGCTGGGCATGAGTTGGTGAAGTGGACTTATCACTCCGCAGTTTCGGCAGCGTACCCGCCAGCTTGACGGCCACCATGTGCATTTCGAGCTAGACCAAAGTACCGTATGCGCAGCATGAAGCTGTCGTTGGAACAAAGTACAGAGGAGACCTAGATGCGGTGGTAGCATCGTGTGCTTTGCTTGAGGGGAGCACCGCAGAGCAGGGGGAGGGCACGAACGCCCAACATGACCCATATGGACCACTAAATGGTTGGATGTTGCTATTGGTGTACCATTTTCTAGGCGATGCCGCGTCTGTCTACCCTTCTACCCTACCTGCTGCTGTGTGGTGATCGCGGAAGCTGCGGTACGTTGGATCCAGGGGTCTTACTGAATGTGCTTTCTAACCCTATCTGCAAATAGGGTGTTTGCGGACGGTCTGTCCGTGATTATGGTCTTGGAAGTCGGGAGCAAGTTCGAAATTAAGACCTGAATTTGTTTCAAGTGCTTGCGAAGACCGAAATGCCCCTCCCTGGACATTTTTTGGACATTATTTGGACATTTTTCATCAAGTCCAACATGTGACGTCACGTACGCGGCCGTTTGCCCTTTATGTTGTGCTCACGTTCAGATGCACCGAGGAACTCACATGTCGCCCGTGCAGCACTAGCAATAACAACGCTGTCAAGCCTCCTTCTACCGTGAGCCATCGAACTGAAGATCTCTGTTATTGATTGCACGCTTGCTACTCCACCACGAAAGAACATGTACAGTCGTCACCTCTTGGAAGCCACACATCTTTAGGGCACAAACAATTGGTCTCAGAAGCAGGGTGCTATACAGATATGAAGTACAGGGGGGGTATCTTTTCATCAGACAGGACCGCCAAGGGCCAAAACTATGCTGCCGCACACCCGTACAACTAAGCAAAATTGATTTTGGGATGTTTGTCTTCTTGGTTCTGTTTATGTGACGTTGTGCTTGGCTTGGTAAATACTTTAAGTACAAGTTGTTCTTTGCGTTCTGCCTGTTTGTCATGACTTTCGACAGAGATTATTTCTGTTTTCGGTCGGCATACTTGTCTTTTTTTTTTGTTAGTTTCGTTTCATGAATGGATTTGCTCCTTTCCTGCTTGGCAGGTGCATAGCGTGTGGCAGAGACGACGGTGATCGCATCAGAGTTGCCACCACGATTGGTTACGTTTGTTTGGGGTGGTGAAAACCTGCATCTACCAATACCTCTGGGCAAGGTTTTCAACGTCGGGACGGCACCAAAACAAAAGATTTTTCAGCCAACAAACACAACATGAAACAGCGCACTACTGCTGTTGTCATTACCTCGTCCTGCACAGAATACCTACTGTTGGTCGAAGTGAATGTAGGGGGTGGAGAGTTTCAATGTAGCCTAAGCACGTCCAACTTTCAATCACCACATTGCAACGTTGTGATCGCGTTTTCTAGACTATCCCCCTGCCATTGCGCGTCTCTTGACGAATGCTTCATCTCCTTCGACCCCGGGGACGGTGAGTTATCTACAGGCACTTCCCCAACACGTTACAAACAAGAAAACCATGTGGGCTTGAATCTGTGCCTCCGCGGTAAAATGAAACCGCGGTACGGTAGGGCGCGGTTATCACGGAAGGAACTCGTCCCACGCATACCAAGGAGTTGGGGTACCGAGACTGCTTTGTAGACACGTCGTATACAAATACAGCACACAATGATGTAGACGTGCAATATAGTGCTACAAGGTAGAGGTACATTTGACTTCTTCCACGTTGGTACACTTTTTCTCTTGTCATGGTATGACACAACGATTATCAGCAGCCGCCTGTGGGATACACGTCACGCGATACAAATGGATGGCATCCGACTGAATGGAATGCATCTACATCGACTACATATTGTTACAGATTACAGATACCTTTTTTCTCATGATGCCAATTCTCAACGTTCCATCCGCCGCCAAATCCTGGCCGCTCCCACACTTCTTCGCATTGGTGACCCAAAGAGAGCACCCTGCGACAAGCAAGCCTCGGCAGAGAGCTGGAAGCTGCATGGCTCTTTGTCTCGGCTCGAGCTACACAGGTCCCAACGACACCATCAACCCATCAAGGTGAAAGTGCACGACGCACACCACGGCTGGGTGCCCCAGAGCCCCAGAGGCCCCAGGTCCAGAGCGGGAGCCGGTATTCGGTACATCTGTGTGCCCCCAGATGCCCCCCAAATTCCACCGCACCAGACCTTTTGCCTCACACCAAACGCACGGCGGTCTGTGGCAGGTTCATAACGAGAGCGTTTAAGCAGGAGTCAACGACCATGGCTGGGCTTGCGGAGAATATGCTGGAGATATCCAACCAAAACGAAGGGAAGACGACCAGGGTAGAATGCACCACCACCGCTTCTCCAGAAGCCTTCACCCTCGAGGTACTACTACTGCTGCTGTATGAAGTCGTCTAAAAACAGCGGTTTTGAGTTTCTCCGCCCTGCAGCAGTACTTGCGCTGTACAGCAGCGACCGCCACTCGCGTATCAGAACAGAGAGCAGAGTCATTCCACCCCCCAGTACTGTATTCTAACGGGCTAATGGTGAATGCATAGCCAGTGGGCATCACTCACGTTGGAGATCGCCTCCGGAATCTATCTAATACCCTTGGGTGTGGATCCATCCCCTCCCTGAAACACAGCGGCAGCAGGAGAGGACGTTTGGCGTCCATTCGCGCATGATGAGATGTAAAGTACGCATGGTGGGGGGAGGTGGAGATCGGTAACAACCCTAGTGGTAGCCTTCCTCCTGTGTGACCACGGCTGGTTCTCAGTCATTAGACTGGCGCCCGGAAGAGTTGGCGAAAACGCGGGTGCGCACACACGCGATCTTGATGTTTGAAATTTCGCTTTTTTTTTTTTTGTAGTTCACGTCACCTTCCCCACATTACGTACATACACAAAAGTATCCCCGCCGGCACTCAGTCGGTGTTTCCGTTTCAACCATGCATGCCCCCCTCTAACGGACGAGCTCCTCACAGCTGAAGAACACTGGATCTCCCCCCCTCCCCCCCACCCCCCCTACG
>CACKRE030003259.1:64372-77754 GCA_902602495.3 Ectocarpus sp. CCAP 1310/34
TTCTCCACCCCGCACAACATGATCTACTCGGCCACCATTATGGTTACCGCGAAAAGAAAAAACAGAGGTAAAAAATAAAAACGGTAACCTGGTTGCCGAGTTCACGAAGTGAATTGGCCTGTTTTACAACGTCGTTGCCAATCGACGAAAACCCAACCCCGATGGCAAACACCGAGGGGGGGTGGGGGGGGCGAACTCTTATGCTTTGCATGCCTTAGCGGTTAGACCATTGAACCCGCGTCCTCGAGAGGACGGGGGGGGGGGTAAGGCACAGCTATTTGTTTGCGCCTTAGGTTTCCATCCAACAGCCGTTGGCCCATTGACAACCCCAAGCCATTAGATATTGAGTCTATGCACTTGTTTGCACGGCTGGAGATTTGAGGTTTCGTGTCACATGTCGAAGACGTCGTGTCGTCACGTTCACCTTTTTTCTCCTCTTCACCAGGGTAACCTCGTGATAGGGCCCTCAATCCCCCTTGTTGCATCCACGACACTGCCTGCCCCTTACTCCCGACCCGGACCAAAATGGGCTTGAAACGCCAAAGGGGGATGCTAAGCTTTGCTGGGAGTGGGCCTAATTCGCGCAGCACACAGGTGAGAGAAGAGAGGGCCGATGTTGCTATCATCCGTCCTTTCGGAAAGAAGACTGAAGGGATATTTGCGTTTGCTTGGCCTTTGCCGGTGACTCGAGCCGGGGTTCGTTCGTGCCTCCTCGAAAGAGTGAAGGGATTGTGCAGGCGGACCGGTTCGCGAAGATTCTAGTTTTTTCACTGCTGTGGTGAACATGAAACATTTTGCGTATTTCCCAGTGGGAACGTGAACGTCTAACGACAGACTAGACCCATGTCTCAGTCTGACAAACATTTGGTGTTATAACATCCTCGCCTAAACTGATCCTTGTGTTGAAACAGCCGTTTTTTTTCGGTCGTGAGATTCCAAGTGGATGGTGGCCCGCAGGCAGGAAAACGCCGCCACCCCGACACCCGCGCCTTGCATCGCCCTCTTTTTGTCTTTGCCGTGTGCCGATCGTCCGTAAAGGTCTTCATCACGTTTGCAGACATGCCACACCTGGGCAAGACCCCATGGGAAACCCCTCTCGGCATCGTCACACAGGGGATGGACACGGTTGTGGACAAGTTTTACACCGGCTACGGCGACCAGCAGCCCTTCAACCAAGATGGCATTAACCAGGGCACTTTGCAGTCACGCGGGAACGCATACTTGAGGTACGCACGGCGCAGTTCTTTGGGGGGTTGTTTTTCCGAGCGAGAGGCTGCTCTTGTTTGGCGGTGCTGAGGTTGTGAGCAAAACCCGCACCTTTGCCGTGTTTTGGCGAGATACGTGATGGACCAGCAACCGGAGCGCCTTCAACCCCACCTCGCTGCCTCCCCCCTCTCTCTACGGCGGCGCCCCTTGCCGCGATCGTGCCTGCCACAGAAACGACTACTTTTTATCATTTAATGAATTGCACAACCAACTCGAACACAAGTGTGGTGCTTTCAGACTCTCAACTTCGACACAACGATCGAAAATATTGTACAAAAGTTCAAGTTGACACGACGATGGAAAATGAGGTACAAGTATGATCGTGGCAAAGAAAGAGCGTGCGGGAGACTACAAGAATGTCGACCTTAGCACAACGCCCGTAAAGGGTACAGATGACGGATGACAGATGATAGATGACAGATGACGGATGACGGATGACGGATGACAGATGACAGATGACGGATGACAGATGACAGATGACAGATGACGGATGACAGATGACGGATGACAGATGACGGATGACAGATGACGGATGACAGAAAACTCTTGGTGTGTTAAACGTCGTGCAAAAGCAGGAATGCTTCCGCTCAAAGCAGCAATGGCTGCGGGAACTCGACGTGGCAACAACATCGAGCAATAACTAGCCGTATGTACCACAAAGCGATTGCCAGCGATGGCTTCAACGAGGAAATATTGCGGTAAAACGAAACTGTAGACTGATTGGATACCGTCAAAGGGAACATAGGGAAGGGCATCAGAGGAAAAGGGAGATATGGCAGCGACAGAAACTGTCGAGGGATGCCAGGAAGTACAAGATGAAGTAGGATTGAACAACAGGAAGGGTCAATGATGAGATAAAACGTGGGAAAATATATACATGCTTGGAGGAACGTGTACAGGAGCCACCCAAAGAAAAGAAAAGGTTAACAGCTGAAATTGACCGATGGACTCTTGCGAAGAACCCCGAAACTGAACTGTGGGATAAGGGGATTTGGTTTTCCCAACAGGAGAAAGGTAATATATATACAGAGTCCGCCACAACTGGAGGTTACGGAAAACTTCGGGTTCAGGATCTTTACCGTAAGATCCGGTGCTCAGCAATGGATCCTATGCGGAAACCTGTATCGTCGCTCTTAAGTTACCCCCACAAAGGAATAAAACACGAGCCTCCGGCAACATAAAAGAGCTTCTTGAGAGGTGGCACGTTTTGTACCAGGAGTAGGGTGGAGGTGAAAGGTGATGCGCAGATATGTTCATGTAGCGAGGCCAAAGAGAACAGGCGCTCATTTAGTTTGGGAAGGAAACCTATTGTTGAGTATGAAGAGAAAAGAAGAGCGAAACTCCGCCCAGAATTTTTTTTCTTAACAGATGGGAGCGACCGTGGTAAAGTTTGGTTGATGAGGTAAACTTGAGAAATCCAAAACACGACATAGAAAAACCATGGATGGTGGCAACGAAACGCCAAACAAGGCGGGGCTAAGATGGCCATGAGTTTCCACTTGTCACATGGCGGAAAGATAATAATGCTCTTTTCTTTTCGTTCTCGTTCTCACGCAGGGAAGAATTCCCAGAAATATCGTACTTGAAGGAATGCCGCGTGGTTGGCGAAACGGTCCCGGAGGAGCACGCTTCCGCACACCTAGAAAAACAGCAAGAAAACCCTGGTGGGGGAGAATACGGCGACGTCTTGCGCCCCCCCCCGGTAATAATGAAGGACGAGTTTATGGTGCCGCAAGCAATGGAGATGGCTGTGCCGCAAACGCCGAAGGAGCTTGCCGGTGGGAGGGACGGCGATGGGACGAGCGACAACCAGAGCGTTAATTTCTCGACAATCGTGTTCGTCGCTTTGGCTCTCGGCGCCCTTGTGTTGGTCTGGAAGAAGAGCAAGAAGGACGAACGAAGCATTCGCTGAAACTCAAGGAAGGTTTGACCTGACAGACCCGTCATGCAATGGCCGTGTGAAGAACGTTGTACGACAGGACGTCGGGTCGAAGAGGAGAAGTAGGACCCTGCCGGACATGGGCTGCTTGCCAATCGTCGTGTAGATGGGTTTTTGGTCGGTTTGCATTGGTTGTGATGTGAACACTCTCTACGTTTCGCAGAGGCCCATCCTTGTGTACAGTAGACCTCAGTGTATTTAGCCATTCGTCGTGATTTGCGTGCGGTGCAGCAACGCCTCGGCTCGTGATGCTGAAATCCAGTTCAGAGGCCCCAAGGGCACCCTTTTGACTGCTGCTGCTGCTGCTGTGTGCTTATCTTCGTGCTTCTCTATGAACGTTGCTGTTTAAAAGCGTAGCAGCTCTTGTCACTTCTAGGGATTCTTCTGTCTCATTCTACGAATCTGGATAGCATCGACGTCCGCGATTGTGACTGCAACTACCGAAGCACGCCAAGAGTCGTCTCCCGCCCCACTGTATTGCTCAAGGTGCAGTGCACTTTTTGCTGGTCGCGGGGCTAAATTTCTTTTGAGACGAAAACAATACTTGCTCCTCCCCGTGCGCTTGGGTTGGGCCTCAGGGGGGAGTAATAGTGTTTTTGTTCGCGCAACAGGTGTGTTTTCGTCGAGACACACACGGCACCCGGAAGCACCTCCCATGCACCCCCGTTTTGCTGCCATTCCGCTTTTGCTCTTGGCTTTCTGACGTAGGGCTGGCTTGATCCAAGAAAGAGAGCAGGAGGAGTTCCCCCCCCCCCCCGGGGATCCGCCCCCCCACTTCCTGCGAATGTATTTCTTGTTTTTGACGACTCTTCTCGAGTTGGACCCTGGCGTCCTTTTTCGTCATTTTTGACGGGCATCCCCCCCGGCAAAGATACTGCTAATCTTGATTGTTTTGCGAAAGGTGAAAGGTGGCTGCGTCGTTTCCATGTTTGGCGTTTGAAAGGCTACAGAATATTGGAGCTGTGCAGGGAACTGCTACCTCGTATAGCGTTGCCAAAGCGTGCGACTTGTTGTATGGGTGTGAACCAGAGTGTCCATGTTGTCAAAGCGAAGCTGGATTTTGTCTCATGCGGAAGTAAACTGTGCTTGATGGTCGCGAATAGTACAAACGTGTGTACACAAAGTTTCACGGTTCACAGAGAGCAAGGAAGGGGCGACTTATTCTCGCGATAACAAAATTAAGCCAAGCACATCGCAGACGGAAGGCGCAAAAGTTAATTACTCCTGTGTGCCCTTCCTCCTGTCCATGTGAACCCGCCTGGTAGGTCCAACGGCATGCCGACAATAGGAGGGCAACGCAAACACATGCACACCCACCCGCAGCTTGCGTGTGGACCAGTGCAGCGCACAGGCGAGTCATTAAACGTGCATGTAAACGGTGGAATCTGTATCTATTTAAGGCCTGGTGGGGCGGCAAGATGCAAGTACGCAACAACGCTTTTTGGTCAATACCCTGGGGGTGCTCCTCATGGAAATATCGACAACGGCCCTCTCTCCCGTCCGTGACGCCCCTTTACCTCCTTATCTTCGTCGTCCATCAGTTTCTTGGTCGATGTTTGGTCGATTCGTTTCTTCCTGGGCGCCTGGGATTTTGCGCTCGGTAATATTCCACGCATAAACATGCGAGGCGAGCTGACTTCGAGTGCCTTTGACCGAAAAATTAGCGCGAGCCATCAACGATGACGTTCTTCTCCTAAGATCGAACCGGAAGAATATGTGATCCCTAACCTCATGTCGACGTCCTTTCTCGATCTCCGACGCTATACACCCGTGCTTGCAGTATAATGGAGTTAGGCCGCCGTCGATTCAACAGACAGGAGACAAGACACAAAAGCTCGGAGGAAATTGAATCCCCTGATCGAACTCTAAAAAGCGTTCGGTTCGAACCGAGAAGGACTGATGACCTCAAACTCGCACGACTTTGCCACGCTACCTCTAGCAGCAGTAGCAGCGTTTCGACTTAAGGTATGTAGTTGTTGATGCTGATGCCGCCTGTCAGTTCTCCCCCCCCCCTCTCCCTTACCTTCTTCACTGTGTAGCTCGTCACGGTATTCGAGTCCAAACATCATTCTAAGTCCATCCATGTCATTCACGATCTGTCTGGGAGTGTGACAGGCGTCCGCACGCTCGGCGCCGCCGCTCTGCGTGGTCCCGCTCTGGACCATCACTGCTAAAGTCGATGACACCCCGTACCTCCTACTAGATAAAGGTTAACCTAGACTACTCTAATCGTAAGGGTTGGCCTTTACTATCTAATACCTCCGCTGCCTTCACTCGATAACCATGGCGCTGCGTCCCATCTCTTCTGGCGGCTTTGCAGGGACCACCATGAGTACAGGACGATCAGCCCCCTCCTCAACAACTGTTGCATTTGTTGGTGCTGCGCCAGGGCCAGTAGCAGCAGCAGCAGCAGCAGCAGCAGCAGTCCCTAACATCGCCCTCTTGGCCTCGCGCTGTCGACTCTTGACAAAATCGGCGGGTTTCCCCCCCCCTGAGGCGCCTAACGACTGACTCCGCCACGCACCGAGGTTCGTAAGCGCCCAAGATTGGTGGCCGTACGTTGCCATGTCCACCTTTGTGTTGCGAATGTATTTAAGGAGTGAATGACAAAACGGGGTCGGAGCGATGCAATGTCTCTCACTTTGTCGGAATCTTTCAACAGTACAAATAGTAGGGATGCCGACAACGGCGGCGTTTTTGGTCGAGATCTTTCCACAAACGTATCGTTTCGTTTATACATTCTCTTCGTCGTGGAGTAATCCAGCTTTGAACATGGGTCCAGGGAGTGTGTTATCTTGTGTCGTATACGGTAGTAGAACGTCGGGCTTGTGCTGATTCCGTACCTGTACGTTCACTGTCGTACGTGAGATTGACATGAGCTCCGAAGAACAACGTATCCGTTGGCTGGGGGTTGTGTGCGTTGTGTCTCACCTTCGCCTCGAGGCCCTTCGATGCCATGGCCTCCTTCGATGGGAGTGACCCAAGCCAATTGCCGAGCCCCACGCTTCCGTCGATACTATCGTCGCCGGTCTTGAGATCTCCAGGGCTCAGTCCACAGCCTCTATGATGTCTCTGTTGTCGACAAGGAGCGCAAAAGGTGGAACCGACATGTGCAAGCACAAATCATTGAGTGAGCAGCGTGAAGCCGTGGCACAGCAGTTTTTCATGGATACATACCGTCAGATGTTCATCTCAGTATCCTTAGCGATGCCATCTCACATGTCGTCCGGGGGTTGAGGGTTGGGTAAGTGGGAACACATAGGGACGGGATGCTCGAGGGTATAAAATGACTGGTTACAGCTCAAAAAAATACCACACGACTCTTGACTTCCCGAGAGGATCCCCGCAGCCCGCAGAAAGCCGTGGTTGAGGCGACGGGTAAGGCCCAGGAAGTATCGAGGGAAACGTGCAAACCTGCGCCACATTAGTACCGCTGAACAGTCGTGTATCGGGTGTGCGCTCGTGGTTTCATTTCATTAACCTACAGTATGCATTGTACGCAATACATACACGTAGACGGGAGTCCGCGAAGACGTGCTTTCGACTCTCAAACGTCCACTCACACATCAAGCGATGCGTATGGTTCACTGCTTGTCGTCGTCTTGTTGTTTTCTTCACATTAAACTCGTGTCAGTTGATAATCCCAAAATCAAGCAAAGACTCGGTCCGTGGTCACAAAAATGCTAAGAGTCATCAGAAGATCTAAAGAACACGCACACTTTCAGCAAGAAAAGGGTACATAAGCCCGAGGAGGTACACCTACAATCCCTGCAGTACGTTTGCGTGCTCACAACTGAACTACACGCCCACACACTACTAATCGACTACAGCAGCAGGATCACCCCCCCTTGTCCCGCACTTTACCACAACGAAAGTTTGCCGACTACAGCGTACTGCTGTCTGAAGTGCTGTCTGTACAATAATAACACCATGGTGCATGGTACACAAGCTTGGGGCATGCAGCGACTGTCTGAAGTGCTGTCAGAATGTGTCCGTGGACATACAATGAAGAAGACCAACCAACCAAAGCCATAATCGGAATTGACAATCACCCGAATCTATCCAGATCATCTGTGCTAGACAAAGCATCGTGAACATCGACACTGACTAGGAATCGTTCCACATTGAAGGGGTCTTCCACGATGCAGGTACACAAATAAGGCACCCGGGTTATCCGCGCCAGCTCTGCCGCGGCTCTCTACAAAACCAGTGACGACGTCATCAGACACAACCAACACCTATAGTCTAGTCTATTCAGGGAAAAAACGAAATATATTTGATAACACAAGAGATGTTTGTCCGTGCGCCGCAGTTCGATGCCGTCCGCATGATCCGGTTCCGCTGCTCCGGTGCCGCTGCTCCGGTGCCGCTGCTCCGGCGCCGCTGCTCTGGTGTCGCTGCCGCCAGTCCTGGCACGACCGAACTCGACCCGCTCCGTTCGTACACGCTCTCGTTGCTTTTCTTCCCAGTCGGTTCCTCGCTTTCTCCCTCGTTGCACTTCGGGTTCTTGGTCTGAAAATTCTCGCGTCGAAGGGTCAACCAGCCCAATCAGCTCGTCACCACCTGTTCCCTCCTCCTTTGATGGCAAAACCAGGCTACTGAGACAGTACACCTCCCTCTAGCAAACCTAGGGCCGTGTACATAGTGCCGGTCCACCTTTCTGATGGCGTCTGCCTCCGCGCACGAATGTGAGATGGGCATTGCTGCCTACACCGACGGCCATGGAGGCCCGCGCATCTGCACCTTTGTACCTGACGCACCAGTGCCGACCCAACTTTACTACTACGCACGCGCGGCGGGTGCGCCGCAGCAAGAAGGTATCGGTCCCTTTAGGGTGAGTCTAGCCCTGCTCGCTAGAAAGACCCCCCCCTCGCTATGGGTCATGCCTAAGCAAAACCTTGCCGAGGCAGCGAGGGGAAGGAGAGTCTACGAAGCAGTGCACGTGATAGTGCACATAAGATTCTGTCGAAAACTCGTGTTGATGTGAGGACGGTGCGGTGAAGGTACACACGAACACACGTGACGGCACACACGAACACACGCGTCGACGCCTGGCACTGCTGCACTGCTGTCAATTTGACCGACATTTGAATGTTGAAATCGTACAAGAAGGGGGCGGTGGTTGAGCAAGATACACATGACTATGGAAATAGAGCGGAAACGACAGACGATGAGTCTAGAGCCAAAAAATCAGCATCACCTGCTTCTTCAGGTCGGACATGGACTATGGGATGGAGCGACTTATCTCCCTGTGTCCCAGCTTGCCTGTCCTGGCGTGTGTATGTGTGAGCTGTGAGCTTGCCCGACTCGGGTTGGGGGCTCCGCAGCTTATTACAAATCCACGGGACCAACTCTCATATCCCGGTGCCCCAACAACGTTACTTTACTTGTGTTGTGTTGTGTGCTGCTCAATCAACACGGACTACTGCTGTTGCCCTGGTGGCCGCTTCGGATGGGTACCTTCCGAGCCCTCGCTGGCTTCCTTGCCCTGATAGGAGCCAATAAGGTCCTTTCGTTTGTACCAGGTAAATGAAATCGTTGTGAAAGAAGGCTGCACAGGAGTTGAAGTGCTACATGCGGCTCATGAACCTCCGGCAACACATCTGTAGTCTAACATTTTCCCCAACAGTACCATGCAGTAGCTGACCTGGGTTGCACTTGCCGTCACAGAGTAATGTTGGTCGCTGGCTTGTTCCCGGCTCAGGTGGTCAACTCAACGTCGCGAGGTTTTCGAGGAGTGTCAACCGGTTATCGTGGGCGACAACGCGATGTAGTGGTGTCAGACCACTCGCAGCGAGTGTTCCCAACGGGATTGGAGAGGGCAAGCGCGTGGGGTTTGCCTCAGGATCGGAGGACGAGGTGGGTGCGATGTGCTAAGCAATACCATGGGTACGTGCGAGTTGAACCTCGACTTTGTGTCATTGTGCATCCTACAGCAGTAGCTGCTTCCTAAGCTCGGGGGCTCTCCCGTCGCATCGTGGAGTTTTCTTCTCGTAAACCTTCGAATCTGTCTCGGTACCAGCCGACCCCATTTGGAAGCATGTTTACTTCCTTACGTAGCCGGTGAGTAGTGCTGTAGGTCGTCCACCTCGACTACGGGTGTGTCTAAGCATCGCGTTGCCGCAGCACGGGAAGCTTCAGGACGTTACAGCACTCGGTACAATAGTTCAACATGTCCTCGGGCAGCGGTAAAGTGCCCGACTCATGCAAGCTCACGATGCGGCTGACATGGAACAACCACTGCTGTGGCATGGTGCCCAACCACGTACAAAACTCTCATGCCCCCACAATCGCGTGTGCGTGGCGGATCGTTCGTTTGGGCTTTTTACGATGCGAGTGAAGGAGGAAGAGGAGGAGGAGGGGGTGGACGGAAAGACGAAGGCGAAACTGCAGACGGTGAACGCGCGCCTTCTGGCGCAGATCGAAGAACAGGTATATACGCATACGACTCGACTTTCACGGGTGCCCGACGGCTAAGACCAGACACGCAGCGTGGAAATGGCGTTGACACCTCGGTACTCTGTACGAGGTGCCTCACGATGAGAATTGTGGTGTCAAGTTTAGGCACATGAAATTCTGGACATGACGGTGTTTTATCTGGGATTCTCGCAGATTGGTGTGCAATCGACTGGTGCGTGCGGAGACTTGTTGTTCGGCGAGAATCGTGGCAAACCCTTCGGCAATCCGCCGCTGTTGAGAATAAACCTTTTCCGCAATAGCTGGTGCCCAAACAACCACATTCGTGTACACATCACGTCATCACGCTCTGCCTTGATGGCCTTGGCCCATTAGCGTTGAATTTGTTACGTTCTACGCCACCAGTGACCCTGCCGTTCGCGGGAAATGCTGGCTGCCGTT
Organism: Ectocarpus sp. CCAP 1310/34; assembly: GCA_902602495.3. Classification (NCBI taxonomy): domain Eukaryota; class Phaeophyceae; order Ectocarpales; family Ectocarpaceae; genus Ectocarpus; species Ectocarpus sp. CCAP 1310/34. Next base: position 74,436 of record CACKRE030003259.1, read on the forward strand.
CGCGTTATGTTGAAACATGACTGCGGTCACGCAGGGCAAAGGGATCGTCATCCCAACAGAGGAAAGCAAGAAGATTAAGCGAAAAGAAGAGGACTTGAACGGAGTCAATCCGTTCTACGCGATTCTGGGTGCTGGGGGCGCCGCGGCAATGTCTTTCGGGTCCTGGAAGGTGACTCAAGCGGAACGTTTGACCCACAAATAACCCTGTTGTTTACCAGATTGTTGACTGATTCATAGCTGTCCGTGAGGCCAGGTTTCATGCCAAGGAAGGGCTTTGGAGAGGAGCGGAGTTTATGGGGCTACTGATGTAGAATCGAACGAACAGCATCTACAGTAGGTTTCCCTTGTGTCGAGGTTGATTACGCTTTTTCTTGCTCGTTCGACCCCAGAGGGAGTTGTACGTTAGAGGTCTGAGACAATCACAACAAAACCGAACGCCGATAAAGAGGCTACTTGCCACCTACGCGTGTCGTACGATATCGATGCAGCTTCTATGCCTTCCGTGTCACTCGTTTTTATTATGGGTCTTCGACGCGGCACGCCACAACAGCGTTGACTCTGATTTTGCACGGCCGTTGACTTTGCCGTTGCGTATGGCGCTTGTTGGCCGATGGCGCCGCAGGCGACGCTCTGGCTAGCCCAGGCGTACTACAGCAAGCCCGCGGAAGAGAGCGACATTCTAGCTGTGGCTCGCATGACGTCGTTCATCAAACAGGTCAGTCTCGTCCTTCAACTTACGAAGGTTGCTGCTCTTCCCTCCCGCTTTCGGCAAACAACCCTTGTGTTCGCTTTGATCGAAAACAAGATGTGGCCATTTTGGTGTGGAACAATAGTGTGCAACAACAATCGAAGCGCCATCATGACCAAATGTTCCTGGGTTGAGCGTATCGATGAGAGCGTTTAGCTCCCCGACGTTGCGATCGGTGGGCGTTGATTTTTCCAGGGTTGTGGGATTCTCATCACGTAAACAAACCACTCTCGTCGTCGTCATCCCGACGCGCATGTAGGTTCAACGCATCAATCCGACCGACTTGTGCGCGTTTGTGACGCAGGCTGTGGTGGGGCTTTTCGCTCTTGGCGCTGGCATCTTTGGCGTCACGGCTTTGGGGATGGGTGTAATGGCGGCGATTGTAGCGGTGGGCGTGGCCAAGGGCGAGCTGGACCCTTCGCCAGAGGTTCGTGGTGGGCCAATGGGGTACAGCAGTAGCACCACTGCGCTTTTCGGCGGAGCGATGGAAGGAAATACATGCTAGAGCTGGTTTACGTCAGGCCGTCGTTCGTTCATGAATTTTAATGAGAAGACGGCCCGGTTTCGACGCGATTAGACTTCAATTTACCTTCCGTTTGTACTCTATAGGTCTATATGCCATCGTACCCAGAGTGCGGCACATCCGCTGCTAAGACCACGATGCCTCGAATTTGCTAAGTTGGTGGCCCTGACCGCACCCTGTGTTCGCGGAACCATGCAACGGTTTCAACCACGCATTCAGTTTTTTTTTCGTTTTCGGAAGGTGTTGTGCCAAAGAGCCGTATTCTCTAATGATTCGCGTATTTACCTGCGGCAAGACAAGAGCTCAGCCAAGATCTGCACCTGTGAACTTAAACGCAGCTGAATAAAAACCCATGCCACCATTTTTGCTTGTTCTCTGTCGGAAAAATCGTCGTTCCCCATCCATCACCGCGAGGCCTTGACTGTTGGTTGACTGACCGGTCTCTCGCCATGCTTTGTTTGGCCCGCAGGCAAGCAGGTCGAAGAAAGCGGCACCCGGCGCTTCTGAAGAGGAGAAGGAGCTTCTCATGCTCCAACAAGCGGACGAGAGCCTTAGAAAGGCTCAGGAGGAAATCGAACGAAACGTCGGGAAACTGTAGAGCAGCCCTGCCTGTGCCTGGGTACGCACTGCTGTAGCGGTCAGCTCCAGGTTGTTGTGCTTGGACACGCTTGTCACTGCTGTTGTAGGTCTGGGGCGGGGTTGTTACTGCGGCAGGAATTGGGAATGCATTTTTTCCTTGCTGCCGCCTACTTGTTATTCTCCTGTTGGCGGTATTTGTAAGGTTGCTGGGTGACAAGGAGTGCGCCGTTGGTGAAAGGGCGATGCAACATGGACAGCATCGCGATCACCTTCTTGTCGATGGGATTGCCAACCCTGTGTACTGTAGTTCAACGAGACAGAAGGGATACGTTTGGTGTCACGATCGGCCTTATGGTGGTGGCGTTCATTGTTGGCATCAAAGGATGGATGGTCTCATGCCGACCGTGCTTGGTCCATGTCAAGCGAAGAGGATACAAAGTAAGATGCCGTTGGACAACCACCCCGCCCTGTGTGTGAAAGCTGGAAATAATACAAGTTGTGGATTTTTCGGGCTTTCTCGCATCCTGGTGCCCTTCTTTTGGGTTGTACGAGATGTAAGCATTCAAGAGGCTATGCTCATGTATGGTCTCTTGTTTTCTGGCAATGGGAGCCGAAAGATAGCACGGATTGCAACTAGCCTCGGGTAGATCGATAGTGGAGGATGGCATAGGAGGCTCCACCTGCTCAACCCTACCCCCAGACCCTCCCTCGCGCTACACTCTTTATGTCGTGTAGCCACCAGCAGGGAGTGCGACGTTGTTTTTGGACGTGAGACTTACACCTAACCGTGAAGAATGCCTCATCGACAAAAAGTACGTCTGCTTGATGCGATCTTAGCACCGCTGCTACTACTACTGCAGAGCAGTACAGCGTCGTGGGTCCGATGTGGCAGGGTGGCGTGCCACAGCCGCGTCGACTAAAATGAAGAACGGTTAACACTACATACGTTACACATGGCGCCGGCTAGTGTTGGCCGACGCTGGAGCTCTCTCAGTTCCTCTTGTGGGCTAGGCTGGGCTACCAAATATTGCTACATAGGTACACAGGTTTTGGTGTAGGGCTTCACAAATGGTGCCAAGTGCCAAGGTTCTTCTCAACAGTGCTCAACATGTGATAACATGTTACTTCCTCTGTATCATAAGTTAGGGTACCTAAATGCAATAGATTGTCTGGGTGCAACCGTGTTAGTGATGGTAGCATAGTCGGGTTTGTAAGAAAGATATAACAAAGAAGAAGCGATAGAAAATGTTGTAAAAAAAACGAACATCTATTTCTGTACCTAATATTGGTCAAAATATACCCTATTTTGGCCTGTTTTGGGAATATTTTTGGGAAAATATTGTGAGATTTTTTTTGAGAATTCTCGACAAAATTCTCAAAACCATCTAATATTAGTACCCTACCGGCCCACTACTCACTCTAGCGATGGAATCGCCCCCCAGCACACCACCTCGCAAAAGGGGCACCGA
>CACKRE030003259.1:82001-99213 GCA_902602495.3 Ectocarpus sp. CCAP 1310/34
ACCCGGCGTGCTCCGTCCCGGCTTTGTAGGGATGCGAGGTCAATGGTCTAACGACTACGGCATGCACGACTATGAGTACACCCCCCCGTCCGTCCGTCCGTCCGTCCGTCTCCCTGCGCAAGTAGTTCCGATAATTGGCCGGGCGAAAACGTGCGCTCTAGCCGGCTGGTCAGCGTTAGGCTTCTGTTCCTACGTCTGAAATCTCGTGCCCCCCGGTTGTCGTATTTGATGGACGGATGCATCCAACGGAAGTGAAGCACGGGCCTGTTCAACCACCACCAACGACGCGCGAAATGTGAGTACGAGATCCCAACACCATCATCTGTGTCTCCCACTCCAGGCCCGGTCGACGCTCTTCTCGCTCAACACGTCAGATTCCCCATCGATGGAGCCAGATTCGTCGGAATCCAACTTGATCAAGTCGTCGAGTGCACCGACCGAACCGTCGCTGTTCTCGTCCGACTCAGGGCCCTCCAGCTCTTCGTTCTCCGAATCCGCGGCCTCGCCGGAGGAAACGCCGTTGCTCGCAGGTGACTCCGTAGTCCCCGTCTCCTCGTCGTTCTGTTCCGCTCCGNAGAGGGAACGCCGTTGCTCGCAGGTGACTCCGTAGTCCCCGTCTCCTCGTCGTTCTGTTCCGCTCCGTGCGATTTCTGCTGCTTCATCGAGGCGGCAAAGAGTGCCATGGCGTTGGCAACACTCCCGGATAGCCGTGGTCGAGTGTCGATAGGTGGTTGGGGTCGGGCGACACCCTCGATCGGCCCGGTTTGAGAAGCATCCATCGTAGGACGGGACGCAGACATCCCCCCTGCTCGCACGGGTGCCGGCACCGCCCGACGGAGGGTGCAACGACCTCTGCAGCCGCAAGCGAGCGAGCACTTCCTGTCCTTGCACCTGCACCTGTTGCACTGTTGCACAGGGCTGTATCCGGATTGCAACCGCACGCCAACGTGACTGTCTTTCGGTCAGGGCCGATATACGAATACTCGGACAACCAAAGCACGCAGTTCCCGGCTGTGAGTTCGTCGCCGTTGCTCCCCTTTCCTCGTGGGTCGACGCCCCATCCTTTGCCGGCAAACTCACTGGGTCGCCAGCATGGTCTCCCTCAGGGCATTCTGCCAGTACCTGAAGATGGCGTTACCCCGTTCTACCTGCATGCGTAAGGCAAAATAAGACGGACAGGTGGCTGTCGTCTTCTTCTTGGGGAGTTGGAGGATGGCGTAGCGGATCAAGCTCACGTAGTCCTCGACGCCGCCGTGGACGCTTTCGAGCAGCTGGCGAGGAGTTAAATGAGCACTGCCAAACGCCGCTTCATCCTTGTAGAACAACAGTGTGGCCAAAAGTTTCGCGCATTCGTCGATATCTACGGCCCACGAGCCGTCCTGGTCCTCGAAGAAGAACGGCTTGTCGAACAAACTCTCCGACCCTCCGCTCGCTCTTCAGGACGAGCACCCACATCTTGTCGAACGGCAGCCCGGAAATTGCAGGGGGGTATTCACAGCCCGACTCGAGGAAGGTGAGGATGAACAGACGTCCCTTGTCGGCGTCCGTGGGCCTCCAGCTTCTGAAGGTCAAAGGCGACCACGCGGATTCGCTTCCGTTCTGGAGTTCGCAGATTCTGACGAACACTCTGTTCATTCACAAGAACTTGGTCTCGCCACCCACGACCTTCTGGACGGTCACGTCAACCGCCCCCTCGCCACGAGGCGTCAGCCAACCAGTGGTCAATGCCAGCAAAAGGATCATCCATAGGTCCGTGTTTACTGATGAAACGACCCACTTGTCGAACTTTTTGCCCAAGTACGCCTTCGCCCGGGCGATGAAGTGTATCACGGAGAGCTCCGCCTCGCCGATGTCTGGCCCACGGTGCCGCTCGACGCCAGGGATCGGGTCGGTTCCGTTTCAAAATTGTAGGAGTGATACTGTTTCCGAAAGCGCCTCCATGGTACCGACCCCATCGAGGCCTACATCCTCGGCATCTACACCAGCTGGATTATCACCACTCAGACCAGATTCACCTGCGACGCCATAGAACGCGACGATTCCGTTGGGCTTGGTGTCGCCGGTCCAGACATCATCAGCCAGCACGCGCATGGCCAGGTTAGCGGCGATTCCATCCCGCGCCGCCTTACCATCGGCTCGAAGCCATGACCCATACTGTAACGAAGGAACCGAATCCGTGGACTTCGGGTCGAAGGTCCGAGAGCACTCTCCAAGTTTCTCGGTCCTCCCAAGCTGCTCGTGTGCTTTGATTGCCGGCACTAGTTCTTGGCGGTCGTAGCACACCACGAGGAGCTCCGTCGACTTCAACCACTTCGACAGCAGCTGCTTCTTGAAGTAGTCGATTATCCCCGCGGTCCCCTTCTCGACATGATCTCCTGCAGCATCCATGGGATACCGCCTGACGCGACTCTTGTCCGGTTTCCGGTACCCACAATTACCGCATTGGCGAAACTCTACCTTCTTTTGTTCCTTGGCGAAAAAAGCTAGGAAGCAGTCTGGGCGTTGGCAGAGGCAGTCCTTGCTGGGTCTAAAGTCTCGCACGAGAGCCAGAGGCAGGGTTTTCTCTCCTTGCGTCCACGCGACCACGAAGGCTACTGCTCGCCCTAACCGGTCCGCGCGGAGGGTCATTCGGAGATCTGTGGCATGCCTAACATTATCTCTCGTCGGCCGAGGGCACTACACTGTGTGGGCATGTGCTACACTCGGTGGGTTGTGTGTAACCCATCCGCGTTCCCGACGATCGCACGCCTTTCTTCGCTCCTTCTTTGTTGGTTGGCCTACAGGTAGCACCCCCGGGGCAGAAAGTCTCCTACCCGCATTCCGCTTGCCTGGCTGATGAGTGGCATGTCTTGGGTTCCCGCCGTGACTCCTACGCCGAGTATCAACGGCGTTATTCCCCCTGGCCTCTGACTGTCGCCGTTCGTCTTCGGCAATGGCGCGATCTCAACGAGCCGTTGCCTCCCTCCTCGCCTGGCTCTGCTGCCTGTAGTATTCCTCCTCCGCGAGCTTGCTCTCAAGATTGGGTAGACACCCACCCGTAACACTATCAGAGGGCCTCCTCCTCCTCCGTTTCCTGCCCGACCGGATCTTTCCTCCCGTCCGACGGACACGCGCTCCGGAATCTCCCGCGTCGCGCTTTGTCGCGGCGATGGGGGTGCGCGCACCGAGGTGGTTAGGTTGCCCTCTCTCCTGCTCCCGCTCGGTGGACTTTCACTTGTGACGTCTCCCCCTGTGTTGTTTAACACTGGTTGACGCGTGGTTAGCGTGCCTTCCGTGAGCTGGCGAAGGGTTAGTATCGGCTGCATACCGACGCTTCCGGGTGTAGTAGGGCTCCCAGCCTGGTTCCGAGCCACCGCCGGTGGTGACCCGGTTGAGCTATTGGGCTGTTCACCCCACAAGCCTGTTGACCCCGCCTACATGTACGTCTCCGACGGTTCATCTGGCAGGAGCTCGACCTATGCTGATCGTGTTTCCATGCACGAAGCGCCTGACCAGGGTGTACAAAAATGATTACAATGTTACATTGTACGTACAGCTTACGTAGGTGCATGCCTTTTCGTGGTCTGGGATCTTCGTTGCCTCTTGACAGCCATGCATGAGATTTGATCCTCTGCACGGACATGCTTATTCACCTGACAATGTCACGGACTGAAACCTGTCGAACTACGTAGATTGTATACGTGCCTCTGAGATGCTGCGGCCGCATTCTGTCACGGTCTTGGAGTGTCTGTACCAAGCGCCGTGGGTCATGTTCGGCTCGTACTGGCAACAAACCGAGACTTATTGAACTTGGAGAAATCGTACTTCCCCTCTTGAATCCCAAATTGGCTGAAACTTGTCGTGATAGCCTGACACTGGGGTGGAAATATTGTATCGGGTATTTCCATCGTATCTTGGGGTGGGAATGGTGTATCCAGTGGATCTACATGCGCAACGTGCAAGAGGGTGCGTTCGGACCCAAGGCGTGGACTCTCCCGATGTTTGAATTTGAACACACCATGCTTATCCCCTGCCACACATAATCGCCTCAAACCTTTGCATTACGTGGCAATCCATCCTAGGTACATGGCGGCAGCATAATTAGGCTGCAAAACAACTACCTCGCACAGAGGTCGGTTCGTGAGTGACGCTCCCTCCCTCATTTTGGAGCTGCTGCATGGTGGTACGCTCTAGCTCAAGTCCAACTTTTTCGCCCTACCGTGCGTAACTGGACATATAAAACATACCCTAATGTGCCCTGGCATCTTGTTCACATAACTCTCTTGAAAACTGGACAGTTTAGCCTCTCGTTCGCCCTCTCAAGCCGGTGCTAGGTGCAGCGGTCTGTTGCCGAGTGAGCCGCCTGATTTTAAGGGTTTCCACGGGGGTTGCTTTCGCGTTGGAAGCTTTTTTTTGCCTACTTTTTGTTTCAGTCGTGCAGCACTGAGACACGGCAGTAGGCTGTAGTGTAGTCGAACCCCCCCCNGACGCCATGTACAAGGCTATCATGGCATGTTTCAGTGTCGATTCGCATAGAGGTCTCGTTGGCCTTGACGTCGGGTTTGGAGCAGGTAATGCAGTGTGCTATGCGCTGGCCTTACGCGCCCAAAAGATGTACGGCATCGATTTCGACGAGTTGCTGCTCCACGTATTTAATACACTTTTGGGCGCGTAAGGCCAGCGCATAGCACTGCATAACCTGCTCCAAAATATACGTGGAGCAGCAACTCGTCGAAATCGATGCCGTACATCTTTTGGGCGCGTAAGGCCAGCGCATAGCACTGCATAACCTGCTCCAAAATATACGTGGAGCAGCAACTCGTCGAAATCGATGCCGTACATCTTTTGGGCGCGTAAGGCCAGCGCATAGCACTGCATAACCTGCTCCAAAATATACGTGGAGCAGCAACTCGTCGAAATCGATGCCGTACATCTTTTGGGCGCGTAAGGCCAGCGCATAGCACTGCATAACCTGCTCCAAAATATACGTGGAGCAGCAACTCGTCGAAATCGATGCCGTACATCTTTTGGGCGCGTAAGGCCAGCGCATAGCACTGCATTACCTGCTCTAAACCCGACTTCAAGGCCAACGAGACCTCTATGCGAATCGATACTGAAACATGCCATGATAGCCTTGTACATGGCGTCCATCGAACCTTGTGTGTAATGATGGGGGCCACATCCGACCGAAGACACTTTCTGCAACACGTTTCCCGTACGGTGGCTAGCCTGCGCACATTCGTAAGAGCGACATCGCAACTCAGTGATCGACGCCACGCCCGAACATGAAACGCTATGCGCACGTGATGATGCGTTACACATTCAAGACCTCCGACATCAACCGTCATGGGATGGATATCTACACATATATACCCGTGAGAACAACTCCGCGGTAGGTATCATGAAGTCCTTTTTTAACAACCCACCGCTTTCTGTAGCGAGCACCGGGCACCATATCAAAACGTGGTTATGTAGACAACAGCAGTATGGTAAAGATTGAGATCGGCACCACACGCAAAGCTTCTTCAATCTACGCAGGCATGGTGTGCACACGATCTACAGCAGTATTCGTGTGGTTTTATACATACAGGAGGAGGTCGAGTGTGAAGAGGGATGTCTTGAAACCGTTGTCAAGGAATGGCGTGCCTCCGGAACAGCAACCGTGAACAGGGAACGCTTTCCAGGAAAGTCGAAAACCTGACACAGTTCGAACGTGGGTTATGTATATCTCGAGCGGGAACATTGTAACTTCTTTTGATGCTATGGAATATTATTTTTTTCTGGATGATGGCCCCAAAACATGAAATCCTATGATGCCTGAAATGCTCATATCTCCCGTCTCTACGACCAAGACCTGCGCGTACATTTCGGGGAAGCCATGCCCCGTTTTCAACATGTCTCCCATCACCTGTCGTCTCTCAAGGTACACGGCAAGTCAACAATTGGTGTCTGCACGTATCTCTGACAGCGACGCGGAATAGACCTGTGCTTCGAACTGCTTGTTAAATGATCGAGAGTACTGTGTTATACAGCTGTAAGGATCATGGCGTGTGGATATCACACACACAGCGATTGTTGTCTTCAGGAGATAAAAGACTCCCAAAAATTGAACAAGACAAGTAGAGCACGCAGCAGTCATGCGTGCCTGCGAGTACGCGTTCGACATGGCTCTGGCTCGCTTGCTGTTTGTGAGTTGCATAGAAAGAACTACAAAGCACTCAACAATCATTCGCGGAGTGATTTTCGGATGAGTCCATACCGTAGGAACCATTAACTCCAGCCTGGGCAAAACAAGCGGTTCTTAGCTGCTGGTGGTAACTGAATACTGTACCCGAGCAGAAATCGGAACGGTTTTTGGTGTTAACACCGATGTTCTCCGGTCGGTTTCCGTCTTGTCGTGTCCTGCAGAAAGAGTCCCCGTCGATTGTCATGTGGACCAGCACGGGCACCGCCTTCGGAATCCGCGACATGGCGTCGTTTCGACAGGACGTGCTCACGTGCTACTTCAAGCGTGAGTACACACGAAACGCTTTCGTGTTGGCTTTGCGCACATGTGTTGCTGCTCGTGAAGTGTCTCATGTGTGTTTCCCGCTGTCTTAAATTATGCTTGTCGGAATTAGGCCTGAAACAGACGCAAAATAACGATGCTACCCCCCTCCATTCCCCGTGCGGAACTATTCATCGACCACCCTTGTGCAAAGTGATGCTGTCCTTGGAAAGAGCTGCTGCTCCACCTGTAGACCTGTTTTACGTTCCAGTTGCTGTGAGGTGATGCTAACCGAGTCCCTCTTGGACGTGTCCCCTCTCGGCCTGTTATCTTTGACCCTGTTCGACGCTGTTCTCATAACTCGCTTTTGATTCTTGATATACAAATGAGCAGCAGTGTTTGGCACCAAACACACACAAAGAAATTTATCCCAGATAATATGCGAGACTCCTCCTTGCTGTCGTCCCTGCCCTGGCGATTTGGTCACGTCGCGTTTTTGTTCCCACGACCCCGACGCAAAACAGACAACAAGTTCAGCAGCTTCCAGAGGCAGCTCAACCTTTACGGCTTCCGCAAGGTGGTTAAGGGCCGCGAGTCTGGGTGCTATATGCACCCTTCATTCCTGCGGGACAGCCCGGAGAAGCTGACGGAGGTGCGCTACGCTACGCTTGCAGGGTTTGCCTTTTCCATCATTCTTGTCCGCCAGCCGAGGTTGCGGCCATGGACTCGTTCCGGTTCTCCTCTGTGTGGATACAGTGCCGGAAAGTGTGAGACCGATTTTGGTTGACCGGCCATAACTTTTGACTAAAGTCATGGTTTTCGACACTATTTTCACGTGCGTATTGCCCGTGATGGCACCGACAAGACGCGGTGACCAAATTTTTTTTGATGAGGTCGAAGAAAATTGCATACATTTTTCAAGATAAACGTATGGAAAAATTAACATAAAACACAAATATGATCAGGAAAAAAAGACTAGAGAGAATGCTTGCTGGACTCGAACCGGGGTGTTGGACCTGCCGTGGGCGCCGGCGCGAACGACATGTATGCCATTGCACACGAAAACAAACTGAAACCGCTAGGTGGACATGTGCCCTTATATACATGTAACACTAACGGTCATTTTCCTGTAATCTTTTCCAGAATTGCTCAATTACTCCTTGAGTTATCATCATATTGCCCCACGACAAAAATTCAAGGTGAAGAATCTGGAGAAATGCTTCTTTTTTTTGTTCACAGGATTTTGATTTTTTTTTAAGTTCTTCTTCACCACGCTCGGGTATGGTTCTGCCGCAGTAAAATACTTCTGAAAGAGAGCTTTGCAAATCTGCAATTTTTTTTGCGGGGTTCGCCGTAGTTGTTGAGACATGGCGATTCTTGTGGGATGAAGTGCCTTCTGCATTGATGGTAAAGGAGCCATATCTTTCTCAAAAACGAAAACCCCGCGCTGTGGATAGGCTTATTCGATCGCTGCTGGCGAGAGCTTTCTCACGAATATTTTGGTTCCGCTCAATTTGTTGAAGAAGGTTCTTTTTTTTTTCAAAGCACCCGTATTCGGGCTCACACTTTCCGGCACTGTATCTGCTTGATGTGGCCACTCGGAGCTGGATCGATTTTTTGAGGCATATGTATATACACTCAAAGTACTACACAGGAAAGCGCCTTAGGGTTATCATGATGCATGTTCCGGCTCAAGTTTGGTGTTTCCATCGGACGATCAAACGCGAACAAGAGACGAAAGACGTTTGTCTCGAGGTCCAGGAGGAGCAACGTTACTGCTGCTCCCACCGTCATTTCGGACGTGAGGTTTTCTTCCAAGCGGTGCACAGCATTGTCCACCGGGGGGTCGGTACAGCACCCATCACCCTTTGGTATCTCCGTTCCCCAACCGTTTGTTTTGTTTTTTTCAAAGAAAACCCTACCGAGCCAACACCTCCGGACAGCAGACATGTACAACCATCCTCTATCATGCGTTCCCACGCCCGCTGACTGCATGACGTCATGCATGCCCAGGTGAAGAGGGGGGTCGTGCCGCCATGTCCCCCGTGCTACAGCCGCAAGATCTACGGCAGCGGGCCGAGGTTCATGAGCCAGGAAGAGGGCAGCGATTCGGAGCCCGAGCTAGTGGTGCAGGCCAGAGGTCACTGGGAGAAGAGCCTCGGGGTGAGGGAGGGAAGGGGGTATGCAGACGAGATTGAAAGGGGGGGTATGCAGACGAGGAGGGGATTTTGAGCAGCAGGCAGACGGGGTCGGGGTGACCCCAAAAAGCTAGCTTGCTACGGCGAGGGCAATCAATTCTCGTGTACAGTACTCCCACCCGTGTTTGTTTTGGCCCAGGTTGGTTTGGTGCGATGAAGAACGTCACTAAGGGTTTGTAGGGTCCTGAAGTGATGGGTACAGCAGTAGCGGTTGATAAGACAGACCCGCAGCGATTATGAAGGTCGCTATGGGTGGCTACGGTCAACTGAAGTGACGGGTACAGTAAGAGTACTCAGTCAGCCCCACGGTGGTTAACCTGAGCTGCAGCAGACGCTGCCACCGAAGCCATAGCTATCCATGAGCATCAGGCCGGGTTTACTACGTCACCTTCTATGTGAGCGCTCTCAACACATACGCCAGGTCTTTTTCTGTTTCCCTTGGAACATGTCCTGCTTCTTGCAACACGCCCAACAAGCTCCTTTTCACCACTTTCTGCATACAGAAAATCCTGCGTTTGTGTTTCCTCACTCCGCTCGGTTGCATGTTGTACACGACGAACCGTCCGTGCGAAACAGCCCACCGACGTTGCCACCCACATGCGCCTGGGGGAGATGCACATGTCCGCCGCAGCCTTAGGCGCGGCGCGCGCGCAGATCCAGGGGGACGGGGCCGGCACCGGCAGCCACGCGGCAGCGGCGGCGGCGGCGGCAGCAGTGCACCACCTCCAGGCGGCCCAGGCCCACATCCAGGGGGTTCCGGGGGGGGACTCTTCGCGAGGGCCGGGAGGAGTTGTCGTTGGGATGCCGGAGATGGATGCTGCCAGGGGGCTGCCTCCACCTCCCGCGGAGATGGACGTAGGGAGGGGGGGGGGGGACTTGGGCGGCGGGGGGGGGGGGGGCTTGGCGGGTCGAAGTTGCCTGGTCATTCCCGGACGGGAGGCTTGTCGAAGATGTTTGGGTCCAGCCGGTCGCCGGCGCCGGCCGGCGCCGGCGGCTCAGTACCCGCCGGGGGGGGGGGAGGCATGCAGCAGGGCGGGGGAGGGGGGAAGTCGCCCTTCTTGAGGGCGTCTTCGTCTGGCAACGTGGACCGCTCTTCTGCCCAGCAGCCGCAGCCGCACATGCAGCAGCACCGCCAAGAGCAGCCGCAGTACATGCAGCAGCAACATCAGATGCAGCACCGCTTCGGCGGAGCCTCGCCAATGGCGGAACAGTCGTCGCCCCACGACGACGCGCGCGGCGGCGGCGATGCTGGTAGCTTGGGGTATATGCCCCCGCTTGCAGCGGTCGGCGGGCGGGAAGAGGGAATGCCGATGGGGGCCCCCACGGTTGAAGAGGTGGGGTCGTCGGCGAGAGGCATGGGGGACTTCCGACCGGGGCAGACGCCTATGGTGTTGAGCTTGAGCCGGCTGCTGGAGAACCTGGAGCACACTCTGGAGGCCCCCCTGGCTGAGGAGGTGCGTTTTCCTTGTACATATTTAACATACATGTATAGTAGTTTCGGGCGGTGACCGAAATGTTTTTTTTTTGTGGAACGGCCGGGGAAGGCGGGCGGGGGGGGCGTTTGCGTACAATTCGAGGTGCGGGAGAGATACTACAGCAGCCACCACGCCGCCTCTAACTCCTCGCGTGGTTGGAGAAAGCTCGAATGTGCTGCCGCCAAGCCCGCAGTTTTGGGGGATGGTGTCACATGCATACCTCTGGTACAAGGGGTTTCATGTCATGTCGCTGGGACAACGCAAGGCAGCACGTGCATGTGTCACGTTGCGGTGCCTTGCTCTCGGCTGGCTCACTTGCGGAACACGTTCTCGGAGGATGAACTTCAAAATGTTTTAGGCAGCGGCAACTGTTCGTGTGCACCCCTCTTGCTGCATACCACTAATAAATCAGTTTCGGTGTGTCTTTCTCTCTCAGCGATATTGGGCTCTTACGTCCGTTCCAGGAAAAGAAAGAGAGAGAGACGCGAACACTCTTCGCGTTGATAGAAGATTAGACGGACCTCAGAAGCACGTACGTGCTTGACTGACCTCGCCTCCCCCCGCTTTTGCCCTCCGCGGGTGGGCGATCACCGAACGCTCGGCCGACGACGCAGATGTACACGCCCATCGGGCAGCGCAACTCCTTCTGCGCGCAGATGGTGAACATCGCTCAAGTCCTCGAGGAAGACCCGTCCTTACAGCAGGTGCGTCTTGCGTGAGGCGTGCTGCTGGTGCGAGAGCCGCAGCCCAGGTCGAGTGCGGGCCGGTGACGTGATAGTGCCCGTGCACAAGCAACTTCTTGATATGTTTGGGATTGTGTCGGTCTCGTGGTGGTGACCAGCTGTTTCAACGCCCGCCCGTCCTCTTTTTGTTTGTTTGTTTTGTTTTGGTGGCTCGCCTGGAGAGATTCTCAATCTCATTCTCGCCAATTTTCGTTTGTACCAGGGCGTCTGTGCCTTGTTCCTCTCCCCTCGTCTGTGCGGTCATTGGGCGGCGGTCTACTGGACGTTCACGTGCGGTGCTGTCCAATCTATGTTTCTGAGTTTTCGGTGTGGTCGGTCTGACGTGGTCTGTTGGCCAATCACAACATCGAGACTCTGATCCATCTCCCGGTCGTCGTCGTCGTCGTCATCGTCACGAGGTGACGCTCATCGACAGGCACCAAGAAGTCGTTTGACATGCAACACAGCACGTTCATGAATTCAACTTGTCTTTTCTGTTGGCCGCCCTGCTCGCCGGCTCAGCAGGGCGCGGAGGGAGAATCGAGAAGCCGCCGTTGCTCCTACCTCGCCCAAAAGCGCCGGTCGTCTGTGACGGAGCTGGCCTACTACCTGCAGGACATGCTCGACGAGGGAGAGTCGAACCGAATGATCACCAACACGCCGGGCTGGACGCTACCGCCACCCATGCCCTCTGCGCCGGGCAGCCTCGAGGGCGCGTTCCCCTCGCGGGAAGGCAGCGGCAGCGGCAACCGCGTCACCTTCAAGCGCACCGCTCCAGAAGACTTTGAGAGCTATGGGGAGTACGGGATGGCCGGCAACGTAGGCGGCGGCGGCGGCGGCGGCGGCGGCGGTAGCAGCAGGCAGGCTGCTGGCGGGATGGGGGCTCCGCAGGACGCGAGCAACGAGGTGGGCCCCGGCAGCTTCAACCTTAAGCGGGCGAGAGGGGGTCCGCAGATGGCGGAGCGCTTTCCCTCCGGGAGGGAGGGTCCGGTGGGGGCGGGAGGAGGAGGAGGAGGAGGAGGAGGCGGGGTGGGGAGACACGGGCGGAGAATGTCGGAGGCTCGGATGAACGCCAAGGTTGCGGCTAGCCCGAGCGTGGTCCAGGCGCTCACCTGCCTCGCTAGCGGTCTGCCCGAGACTAGCGATTCCGAGGAGAACACGCAGGAATCGACGGCGGCGGCAGTAGGAGCGGCGTTGTCTCTTTCATCGTCGTCCACCGAGCCGCAGGCTGGCGGCGGCGGGACCGGTGTGAACAGGGAGGGGTTCATGCCGCACAAGGTCTCCGAGGAGAGGCCGGGCGGGGAGGCCGCCGCCGCCGGCCGAGAGATGCCGCTGCCGAACCCACGCCGGGGGAGCAAGGCCATCAACGACGTCGTAACCAAGTTCTCGATCGACCAGGCGCTGGAGCAGCTCAAGGGAGAGGATGAAGGGGGGGAGGGAGGAGGCGGCGACGGCGGCGGCGGCGGCGGCGGTGGGGAGGACCGGGGCGAGCCTAACCCTTGCGAGCAGTCGAGTGACAAGCAGCGCGCGTCCGTGTACGTGCTCATGCACGCCATCGCGGCCGTCGACACGGCGAATGACGAGATGTTTGGGGAAGAAGAGCCCCTAGATGGCGTGGAGACTGAGGCGGCGATATGATGATGGAATGGAGAGAGCGTCTTTATTAGGTTTCGAGAGAAGCACGCTACGGTGGGTGTATCTACGAGGATTCTGTTCTGTTTATTTTTGGCTTTTGGTCCGGAGACAGGCGCGTAAAAAGGGTCGTTGTCACTGGTGTTGCTTGTGGGCGGAAGTCTTCTTGCGGAAACGTTTCGAAACGTTCGGCGGGAAACGACATTGAATTAGGAAGAAAGATACACAGATGAACGATTGATGGGATGTGGTGCTTCTCTCCCCTTGGTTGTAGCGTACCAGGGTGTACAGCGAAGTAGGGATGGGGTCGGGAAGGCAGCGAAGTGATCCAGAGAAAACTTCGGATCATTGCTCGTGATGAAGATTTTCTTGCGGTCGGAGCACTGCTTTTGCCCGCAGCAGACAGAAGCAGAGCTCGCGCCACAAACGCTTGTGGACGAGAGTTTTCTTGTCAGGATTTGACTTTGTTTCGTTTGCCGTGTGCTACAACAGGGACCTTTGCCGTTCGTAGACATGTCAGTAAGTCTGTGCCATATTTGCTCGGGCCTTTGTTACTGGGGCCAGGCTCGCTTGTCTGTCATCTTCCTCTTTCGTTCGGTTGGTGTCGAAAATCTTGGATCGACGGGTTTGTCGATCCCTCGGCTGACGAAACTTCCTTTCGCTTTTTGACGTTATTACCACCACCTTCACTTTGTCGATTTTCCTCGTTCATCATCCTCAACCCAAAGAGTGCTGCTGCCGGTGGAGTAAAGGGTCATATCGACAAAGGTGCCGCGCCGAAAACTCTCAGGGGAAGGAAATGGCCGCAGTTTTCTGACTGGTCAAAACACCTTGCGCGATTTTTTCGGAGGTAATTACCGAATATCTTATCATAGGGAGGTGGTGGAGGGTGTCCCTAGGAAGTGCGCGGGGCCTCTTCGAGTCCACAACGTAACAAGAAGTGAAATCCTGTCCGAGAGCACTACGTCGTGGCTGTCGTTCGATCGCCCCAATGGTTCAATTGGCAGCATGAACAGCGTTCTCTCGAAAAAGTGGGACGTGAACTCGAATCACCTCGAAAGAAAGTCACACGAATTTTCCTTGCGTGCTGCCTGCACTGCTGTTGATGTCAAAGCCTTGAATAAATAATCAATAAATAATCAATAAATATCATCATGTGAACCCCCGGAGGATCGGTCCAAGCGCCCATAAAAGCTGACTGTCGGCCCTTTCCGACGTCGCCGTGTCGCCATTGATATCCTTCCTTCTCTGTGGAGGTATGTAGATGTATCCCACCCAAAGAAAGAGTGAAGGGCACGCGGGATTCCACCACATGCATGCTACTGCGTCAATGAGGATTATTAGCAACGAAGTCGGGTTTGGACAACAGTCCCTCACGCGAAATCTTCCATGTGATTGGTTAACATCAAACCAGTCACTCGGGTATTGTTCACCGAATAAATACCAAAAGGCTTTTCAACGTGCTACCGCCGTTACACAAAACTATAAGCGCTTCAAACACAAAATCCCAACCACACCATATCGCGATCGCTTCATCACCCCCCCTACCCCCAGTCACATCACAAAGACAACCGAAACAACATTGGTACAGGTAGCGGTGCAACCAAAAACGGAAGAAGGCGTTTCGCTTGTGGATGCCTCAGAAGGAACTGCTTTCCTATTGTACAACATGCACCACACACACTGCGCACGTTGCGCGTGTAAACGACCCATACTCAAAAGGGTCGCAAACAAAATAACGTGATTCGCATGAACTCGTAAATTGGAACGCGCCATGTTCAACACCAAAAACACCGGGCGGGGGGGGTGTACTCATAGTCGTGCATGCCGTAGTCGTTAGACCATTGACCTCGCATCCCTACAAAGCCGGGACGGAGCACGCCGGGTTCTCACCGGACCAGGCTCTCACATCACCAAGCGCGAAGCGCCGTGAGATATTCGGCGAGTCGCATGAAGGGTGCGCTGCATCCTGCTAAGGGTGGGCATCTTGTGCTTATCACTTCCTTGCATACGGATGACAGCTGCGTATGACTTAGTTTATTTTCTGGTGCTTTCACTTCCAGAGACAGTTGTAAGCACTGTGTAACTGCCTCGAGGGTGCTTGACCATTTTAACACNAAGAGAAACCAGAGGTAAAAAAAAAGAACGGTAACCTGGTTGCCGAGTACACGAAGTGAATTGGCTTGTTTAACAACGTCGTTGCCAAGCGACGAAAACCCAACCCCGATGGCAAAAACCGGGGGGGGATGGGGGGCGGCAAAACTGACAAACTTGACGAAGTATCAAAATACTCCAAAAACACATCCAGTTACTTTACAACGTACGCTTGCGGTTGTATTACGTAAGACCGTGCGGGTATTTGACCTTGGCAACATACTGCTGAACTGCCTGCCGACTCATGAAAGAATACGTTCAAGATCTGGACTAGCCCACAGACCAAGGACGATCAGCAACGCAGTGCCATCTTGAAAATGAGTAACATCGCCTTTTCAAAATGAGCAATGGCGTGAGTGTGTTGTCAACAAACAAACCCATTTCGTACCATTGACCATAAAAAAAACACACCGAACCATACACGTATCACTCGGTCAGTGCAACCCACGACACGAGGTCGCCCGCCATCAAACTGCAAGAGCATATCATAACTGGCGCCACCCGGACGAATCACAACACCAAAATTTCGTCCAAGAGACTAATTTTGTCCTATAGAGCGCATAATATATCGAAAAGCCGATGTCCAGCTAACTATTCGCAGAACCAAACACTGGCAGGCGTTCTCTACCACTCTATAAGCACCGCCATTCTTTCGTCCAAGCAGCACCTTTCAAGGCACAAAGAGCAGCGTTGCTAACGGTAAAAAACGCCTCCAGAAGAAACTTCCGCCGGTCGATCTCGACACGCACCTACTCGCAAAGCTACCAACCACACAGCTAGCGGCTGCTGCTGTGTCTCGTCAGCGCTATCCCCTGGTCATAAGTCGTTGAGTAGGTCCAAGATGGCGTTGAAGGACACGAGCATGATTCCGCCGCCAGGACCTAGCCGGACGAGCCGTGGGCCGATGCCCCTGTCGATCCGATCAACGAACGATAAGCAAAGAAGACAATCGAGACGGAGATGGATGGTGGGCGTGTGAAGCGCCGCCACGAGATGTGTAGCAACGCGACGAAAGATGCATGTGACAGCGGCTCAAATGGCTGCGGGTGAGCGCGAGTGACAGCAGCGAGGCAAAATGCCCGGCGTGCCATGCGGAAATGGCGGACACGGAAACGGGCGGGACATGCATACAACAAACGTGTCTTCCCACCACAGAAAAACAACCAACAAAACAAAAACAAAAACACTTACTACTTCCAGAGCAGCGGCTAGTTGGTCTGTCACCACGGAAGGCGTCGCGTCAGTTGGACCGGTACGGATGTATACGGTGCTAAGCGAAGACCGAAACGGGTATAGGTGTGAAGGCAAGAATAACAGCGGTTATTAGTGTGGAGGCAAGAACAACAGCAAGGATACAAGACGAAACCAACACCAACACTAACAACAACCAAAACAACAACTACGAAGTACTACATAATGTGTGTGTCCATTGAGTACGCTTACAAAGCTGATGGATCCAGAAACCACTCGACTCACTTGTACACGGCTGCCAATCCCTCCTCGCTCACGACTGTGATGAGGGACGGGATCGTATGCTTGTACTTGGGAATTTGGCCCTCCACCTTGAGCTGGTTCTGCATTCGCGACTTCACCTGAGAAGCCAATCAAGGCGACAAGGCCCAATGGCGAAAATAGCAAGAGGGAGCAGAAAACAAAATGTTGCCTGACGAACACAGCACTTCTCGTTTTTGCGTCATCGTGTCTACGGCTACTACAATTGACCACTTCCACAACTTCCGTGCCTTCTTGTCTTATGCTACAGACGTTCTTGTCTTAAGCGACAGACGCTTTTGTCTTAAGCTACAGACGCGCTTTTCTTAAGCTTTCTTGTCTTAGCTCCTGACGTTCTCGTCTTATAGAAACAGATGTTATTGTCCTAAGCTACAGCCGTTCTTGTCTTTGCTGCAGACATTCGCTTCCACGCACCACGTCAAACGGCGTGTTGGCTATCGTCGCCAGCGTGCCTCCCACCATCCCCGACACGAAATCGTAGCCCCTCTTGGTCGCCTTGTCGACACCCGCCGGTGCAGGCAGGATAGATGTCTTGATGGCGCCAATCATGCCAAAGTACACGCCTGCATGTCAACAGTTGTCGTGGTGGACAACACGAAAGTGTGAGTGTTGTCACCCCGCATGTTCTAGGCGTCAGTCTACGCATGCTTCGACGTCAGCGGTGCATGTGTTTTTGGCATGTTTGAACGCTCCAGACGGGAAAAATACAGGAGGAATGTCACATCGGAGGTTTGTTTCACCTTCCTGTTTCCACGTGGTGCTTGCCTTGATATTTTTTATTCGTAAACAAATTGTTTCGCGTGGAGATCACAGCAAAATTGTGGACTCAAGAACGTGAAGACGGCAGCGTGTGATAGCAAAACGTGTTCCAAGACAAACGGACGTGTCTTGTGCTAGACGTTCACTGCGGCGACCCCCCCTTGTTGTAGACGTCAGAATGTGAAACCGGAAGTGCGTGATGGCACAACTGCGAATCTTGTATTAGGCTTTCCCTGGAGCGACCCCCCCCCCCCCCCCCCCCCCCCCCCCCCCCCCCCCCCCCCCCCCCCCCCC
>CACKRE030003259.1:99244-116302 GCA_902602495.3 Ectocarpus sp. CCAP 1310/34
CGCCCCCCCCCCCCCTCCCCCCCCTGCTGCTCACCGTTCCAGACTGCGTTCCTCCACAGATGCGACTCCAGCCCCTTGTACAGTGCGAACGGGCCTTCAGTCTGCAACAGGCTGGATGCGCAATGGATGACCCCGGTGTAACGCCCCAGGTTTTCCTTGGCCTGCATCTGTACCTTCACCACCTGATCGGCCAATAGAAAGATCCAAAATGGGGGGGGGGGGTTGTTCTCATGTAAACGCACACCTGCTATGTAGTTAGAGCATTGACCTCGCATGCCGGAACGGAGCGGTATGCAGGGGGGGTGGGGGCGTGTTCTAACGTAAACGCATACCTGTTGTGTCGTTAGAGCATCGACTTCGCATGCCGGAACGGAGCGGTATGCCAGGTTTTCGCCGGCCTAGGCTACGCTTCACAAAGGATAACCCGGGGGGGGGGGNCTTGCGTATGGATGACAGCTGCGTATGACTTAATATATTTTCTGGTGCTTTCACTTCCAGAGACAGTTGTAAGCACTGTGTAACTGCCTCGAGGGTGCTTGACCATCGAGTACACGAAGTGAATTGGCTTGTTTTACAACGTCTTTGCCAAGCGACGAAAACCCAATCCCGATGGCAAACACCGGGGGTCGGGGCTGCGGGAAGGGGAGGGAATATTGTGCTAAGAAGATACTTCAATATCGGTACGCCAACCACCTCGTTCTCCAGCTTACACTGACGAGACAACGGAGCAACAGTAGGAAGGGAGCGGCGTTCGTGCATGTGCATCTCCACCACCTGATCGGCCGAGAGTGGCGTGTCGTGGTGAGTAGGTGTGCTTGTTGCACCCGGAAGTCTCGGCATTTGATTGGCAGGTGAAGAGACGCTTGTAGTGTAGCAAAACGAAAGCGCGGTGGGTTTGGAGCGTCGAGGGACCTCTTGCGCAACTTTAACGTCCTTCACTAACCGATCGACACGGGAACAAGCGGTGGCATTGGCATTGGAACAGGGGTGGCCTTGGCACAGGATCGGGGGTGGTCTGGGCACAGGAACAGCCATGGTGGCGGTACCGTTAGCTGGTTCGTTCATCCTCGGCGCAAGCCCTCCGCTACCCCTGACGCTGTCCGCATGGTCGGTTTGTCTTCGCTTTTCCTCCGCCCCGCGCTTTGACGCGTGTACAAAAAATGGCCAACAACAGCAGTTCCTTGCCAATGCCTCTCCAGTCTGCCATGATTTCGCGGTCTCGCCACCGGGCCTTTACATTTTAAAGGTGAGTTATCGGGTACTTGAGACAAGGGCTACATGACTGACTTACTTTCTCATCACAAAAAATAGAGTGCCCACTGAGGAGGCGACTGCTAGTTTCCACACTTTGGCCTGCCAAGAAGCAGTTTTTTTCCGGTGTTTATTTTTTGCATAAAATAACAAGAAAGAAAAAAGCCCCGGTGCTTACCCCCTCCTGTGTGACCCTGGATGGTTGTAGTTATACGTCAAGTACACTGAAAAATGCGGTACTCTTCACACACTGAAAAGTGTAGTACACGGCTCACCACGAAATATGGGGGGATTGTCGCCATAATAAATAGGACGAAAAAATAAAAAAAACACACACACACAGCTGACCTCGAAAGGGGTGTTGACGGAGCACTCCGTCATCCCCGCCAGAGATCCCGCCGCAGCCGCTCGGTAGGACGGCAGAGTCCCGTCGTCTTTCTGGAGAAGCTTCTTGAACGACTGCACCCGACATACAAGCGCGATGGTGTGGTAGAGGGCTGTTATTGGTGTGCTCTTGGGAATGATCGTGGTTAGTGGTGGTCTAATGTGGGCGTTTTCGTTGCCTTTTTGTTGTTCTTGTTACTCGTGGTCTCTAGGTCACTGTTGTTCGGGCAACGGATGCCGGTACAAGCTTTCAAGGCGTGGCGGAGCTTCTGCAGGAAAAGTAGCAAAGGAAGACAACCTCGGGTCGTGCACCATCTGGAAGGCAACCTCCAATACTTGTGCTGTGCGGAGGCCAACAGCTTTACTCGCAGATGCTTACTACCTGGCACCCCACCACGGCTTCCGAAAATGGACGATAGCTTGTGGGACAAGTTGTGCACACGTTTGTCTCCCCAAACAACTGCTAGGTGGACACGCCACATGTATATATATTTGTCTGTGCAACTTTTTCCCTCGACTCATTGCCACCAGGCTGTAGCGGCCGCATATACATGAACTCAGTCGCCGAAAGAGTTCGTGTTAAACCAGTCGACAGGGGGCGTGCAGGGTTTACCCACCGCGTTGAGGCTGAACTTGATTGCCCGCTTGGGTGCCTCTGCCATCACCGGGCTCGCCACACCTCGGTAGAGGTTGGCAGGCCCCTCATTCTGGATGATGTCTCGGAAGATTGACACCATCGAGGTCGTTTTCCCTCCCGAGAGTTGCTGTCGTGTCTTCGCCACCTGTTGTTTTGCGTGAATGGGTTGTTAGCGAGAGCGGCATGTGCTCGTGAATTGTGCTCTTGAAACGAGAGGTTGATGTTGCGTGCATGGTGCCAGGGGTCTGCAATGTAAGCCAGTACTGGCAAAGGGCGATCGGTGTTTGGAATCCGTACCACATGTAAACAAAAACAGACAACCTGTACCCGTTCGATATATTACCAAAGTCGAAAGGCAGGTGCGCAAGTCTTGTCAGTGAGTGGAGGGAAACCGGCTGGAAACTGGGCTAATTTTCCTTGTTTCACACAATGAATGAATCCATCTCCATCCATAGAAAAAGAGTCTAAGATTAGAAATGGATATTCAGCGTCGGAAGCTACCCGAGCATCATACCGTAAACCTCGGAGTTTCCCCCCCGGGGAGGGGATCGTATTTTTTTTCTGAAACCAACCCCCCCGGGGGGAACTGGACGTAGTTTGTTTTTTCCAACGCTACCCCGAGGGGAAGCCCCCCCCCGGGGAGGTTGTGCAAAATAATGATGGTCCACACACCAGACACACGGAGAGTGGCGAAACTGAGATGGATAAGGTTAACGAGCAAGCGTCCAACAACCAGAGGGAGAAGGGACGTAAGAGCAACGAAGGCGAAGAGAATAGACAGCAAGGAGGACAGCAGCTGGGGGAGTTTGCCTCGTCCCGCGAATGATTTCAAGAAGAGGAAGAGCCCGCCTTCCAGCGACAAACGGTACACCTAAATCTCGCTCGAAGCGCAGATCTGTAAATGAATTTTCCGTGCCGTATCATGCTTGTTGCGCTCCGCGATGCAACAAAATCGACTCAGAAAAAAAGGAAAATACACCCCCCCCGGGAAAACTCTTGGGAAAACAGGTACGCCGGGGGGACATTGAAATACCCGGGGGGATCTTTTTTTCTTGGTCGAAAACGATCTACTCCGGGGCTAAATCAAAGAAACCATGCTGCCAGGCCGAAAAGGTAACGGGGGGGGGGGAACTCTACTAGGAGGGGAAAACTTAAAACTCCGACGTTTTGGTACACGATGACCTTCAATCCGTAATGCGTGTCGACACGGCAAGACGGGCGGGCTCTTTTCCTGTCCAATCGATCTTTTGGCCACGAAATTTCGTGTGGGTCGCATGGAAGATCCATCCCGCCCTAAGATGCACGCGAGATCATGTGTCTGCCGATGGTTTTGTAAGCATCTTCTCTCTCTGCGTAACGTGGAGTACAAGATGTACAGCAACGACAATGCGGCTCTTCCCTCCTCGCATCTTGTGATTTGCCTGCCAAAAGTAAGGCCAACCGCAAGCGGAGACGCTTCAACGCAAAAGCGCCCGAGGATACTGTCAAAGCCATTGCAGGGCATTCCCGTCTGCACAACCCTAAATATGAATTGCCTACAGCTACTGATCGACCGATGACTCTCCTGCTGCTATCTGCTATATTCAATACACATGTCTGATGCTCGGTTGAATGACGTCAACCAAGGTCATTGCAACGCACATCTGTAGGATACATGCACGCGATCTCCACCAGCCCGGCGCCGCCTCCTGCGACGAGGTTCTTCCAAAACGGTATCGAGGACTCAGGAATTGGCGTCCCTCGGCCATCTGGAGGGCACCTCACTTCCAGAGGCATTTCCGCTGCTGGTACCCCTATCGTCCTGCTGTTGTTGTGTACCACGGCGTACTCTGGTTCCCTGGACCAGCAGCCACCGGTGACTGCAGCAGGCAGGAGCAACGATGAAAAACTGAAACGTTTCTGATCGGAATCTGTGCCCAGGGTTGGTGATGCGCAGCTGGAGAAGAGGGCAGTGACGCGTCTGCTTTGGGAGGCACTGACTGCCAGAGCAGGCAGCCAGCAACACCGACAGCTTATGTTATCTGGACTCAGCCATCAGCCAGAGGGCTGCATCGCTCCGCAGCGGCGAAGGTTTCAAAATTTTGCACACCTCCTTCGCTAATTCCTAGTTGTCGTCCCCCTACCCGAGCGCGCTGTACCTCAAGTGTCAAGTGTGTGGGACATACATGTCCCTGTAAAGACCGTCACAAGCACACTTCACCTATAACAGAAGGTAAGCCGGCTATGAAGGGAGAGTTAGGGATGACGGGCTTCGTGTGTTCACTCTGTTTTAGCCACGTTGGTCTCGGGTACGGTCTCCTTTTCTCCAACAACATCGCGCTGGCTCCCCACGTGCAACAACAACAGCCCTGCGCAGCAACAGTCTCCGCTCATGTGACATGTTGAACGTCATGCGTACTCCAGGCTTCTCCGCCCTTGGTGTCTACGAAGCACGATAATCTGGCATGGTCGTCGGCTTCCCGACACCTCTGGTGCTTACGATGTTCAACCCTTGAGGTTCGGCGTTGTTGCTCCCTTTTTCTCACGAAAGGATTGTTTCTGCGGCACACAAAGCAGAGGCGGGGAGCCGCACACATATCTTACGATCATGAGAGGAATCGGGGCTCTGTGCTGCGCGCTAGCAGCTGTGCATGGAGTAACGGGATTCGTGGCGCCCCTCTCGCCAAGAGGTTTCGGACAGCAGCAGACGGCGCGAGCTTTCTTGGCCCCCTCGTCCTCCCAGCAACCAGCAGCAGCACGATTGCGCATGGTGGCGACGGACTTCCCCAAGTTCACGGTGTCCCTCATGGACGACACTCGTGTATCGTTCCACATGGACGAGAAAGACGTCCGGAAACTGGCTGATGTGGTACGTGTGGTGGTGCAGATCGAAAGGTAGCAGTATGTGCACTATTGGCTTCTATGGGTCGGCATGCATCCTTTCCGGCTCTACAGATACTGGTACTTTCCTGTTGCCTCAGTTTTATGTAAGATTGTGTGTACTGGTATGCTGTTGTTACACAAACGTTGAGTGCATTGTGTACCGGTACTTACTATAATAGTAGACATCGCACATTGAGAATACCCGTTTCTCTGTTACCGAGCAAGGTCCCTGAATTATGAGCTTCCTTAGGGTTTTCTCGTGGTAACATTAATCGCGGCTGTCCGTGAATCTTCCGTTATTGTCTCTGCAAACATGGAACTAGCATTCCTTCATTCGGTGTTTTTCCCTCTGTTTTTTTATGGACGTAGCATCACGTTCACCAAACAAGCGAAAGGCAGGCAGCAAGAAGGAATGCGATGCCATCTCTCCAAAGACAATAACAGAAGATTTACGCACAGCCGTAATGAATGTTACCACGAGCAAACCCTAAGAAAGCTCAAGCTTCAGGGACACTTGCTCGGTAATAGAGAAAGGGTATTTCTCAACATGCGTTGCGTGCGCCTCTAGCTCTCTGCGGGAAAGTACTGCTGAGGCGTGTATGTGTTTGTCGTTTGAGCAAACTAACCGCTATACTGTTCTTCCCGAGAAACGAGAGACATTAGGCTTTATCAGGCGGCAATACTATCCTATTTTTCTAGGAATATCTTCCCGCGTATTAGGGAAAGTTTCGGCAGTACCGTACGCCGAAACGTCTGCTTATTTTCCCCGGAGGTGGGGCCGAGGAGGGGTACGCATAGGAGTTCCATAGCACTACGGTCGTATCAGATCATGTTCGGGTTAATGTGGCATGAGGTTGAATTCACCTACCCGTTATATTTGCCATGGCTTGCAGCAAGCACCCCCCATGTTCAAGTAAGTCCAACTCGAGCTGTTCGCAGCGAAGCTGCCGGCAGATGGTTTCATGTTTCCCCTCGCAGCTCTCATGTTGTTGAGAAGTAATCGGACGCAGGAGCGCGAGCCATATGGACGTTGTCTAACTCTCGATTCTCTCAGGATTTCGTGCCCCGATGTCCCTGATACTAACCCGTGTACATCAAAACGACTCCACCGTGCACCCGCCCGTCACATGTACAAAGGTGAACAACATTTTGAGGTCCTTCAAACGCCTGAAAGCGAACGCTGCGGAAGGGGGAAAGCCGTACAAGGAAGACAGCGTGGAGTACAAAGACACTATCGACGGCCTTAACATCGTGGTAAGGTTCCAACGCGGCAGCGCTGTAGAGTGCCTTTGTTCTGGTGTATGTTGTGAGCCTCAGGACGCACGCATACGATACATGACCCGAACTTCGTGGTGAGAAATAAGTACCGCCAAAACAGCGGTCGCCTCATTGGGGGTACCCGGAGCTACACTTGTTTGGCAATGACCATCTCCAGTCTTAAGTCAATGTTCCGTACCATTGCTCATGTAGTGACGTATGTACTGTCTTGTGTGGGTAGCGTACACGTAGTTTGTCCCGAGGTTTAGTGATCGGCCTTACTCTCTGTTATCTCTTCGGATGGTCTGTATGTCTTAACTGTCCTTGTCGTCCCATGGACCGTTGTCTATCTGGTGGAGTATGTCTTTGTGTTGGCCACATACTGTGTACGCCGTGTTTACAACATCGCACCATCTTCTGCTTCACTGAGGCACCTCTGGTGCTATGTACATGCTCTATGCATACGAGCTAACACATGGACTAACGTCTTCGGGCGTCGACGTCTGCTGCCACGTGCTGGGATACACGCCAAAATTCCCCTAATAGATAATGAGCCTTAAGGTTTAGCGTGTCCTTTCTTCTTCAAAAGTTGCTGAGAGTATTCATATGGGCGAGTCGGCCCTTTCAATTCCTCTCCGCTTATATCCCGTGTCTGGCACGACTAAGATTGGACACGTGCATGCAATCCGCCGTTGGCTGTGTTGCCTATGTTTCCCTTCCAAAGCCCTTTCGTTGGTGAAAACCGCTTTCATTTGTATATGGCGAACTTGCTGTCTCTTCGCAACCCGCGTCTTTCCCCTTTCTTCGTGTGGTCCCTTGTGGTAAACGCCTAATTCGCCAAGAACCAATCCCTCCGTGATTCCCCCTTCCGTGGCCAAAATGCCTGCGATACGCTGTCAGGTGGAGTGCAACCCGAACATCTTTCCGGACCCTTTCAAGGCACAGGTTTTTGTGCGTATTTACGATGACAAGATGGAGGTCAGCAGCCAGGCGATGCTCACCAAGCTGACCGATGCTATCAAGCAGCACTTGTCCCTGTTCAAGTGAAAAGTTGGCGGCCGCGCTCCACGACGTGGCGTTGCAAGGGCTCTTTTTTTGTCCGTTCCTCTTTGTCCTGCTTTTGAGCCGGATACCTTGAGGGGTGTTCTTTCTGGTGGTACGTGTTTAGAAATGTGCGTGCCATTCTCAATTTATTGAATAAAGTGTGTGGCTTCTTGGCAGCTAGCAGGTAGCACATGGCATCGTCTATTTCGCTTCGACTACACACTTTGTGTGCATGTAAGAGTGCCGCCAAAAGAAAACCTGCCCAGAAAAGCGAGGTGGCTTGCATAGCACCGGGGCTATACAGACATACGTCGGTGGAATGACCGGAGACGGAAAATGGAATTTGGCAAGTTTGATCTTGGAGTCGATGCCAACAGCACAGCTGAGTGTGTTTTGGAAGCTTTTTCTTGACGTCGATGCTAACAGTGCAGCTGAGTGTGTCGGGGGTTGTCGGTATGTGAGCCGGACAACAACCAGGTGATGCATGTCGGGTATATGCAGTCATGCAGTGGCTGTCCGGTTGCATTGGTTCTTATTTGTACATGCGAAGAGTGTCGGCTTAGGGAAAAACCTCCCCGCATCAACAGCAGTGACGAAGTACCTGGTCAATCGGCGAGACAATGTAACGGCAACGTCTTATCCAGAAAATTCCTTTTGTTCGGTCTTTTGGACTGGTCCATTTGATTCGCAAGGTTCCTCAAGCTTCGGAGATTCGCGCCTACTTCTCAGTATCCGAAAATGCCGTGCTCCTTCTTACAGCAGTAGCGCATGCAGCAAGCGTGGGTGTCAACACGGCAACAGCCACTTGGACTGAACACGTATACACACCGCCCACCCTTCCTTGAATTCACCATTCTACGAGGTCTTTGACGTTCAAGTCAGCTTAAGATTCTGCCCTGCGTCGCGCAGAAGTTCCCACACGAATCTGGGAACGCCCACGACTTCAGGGATCTCGCCTGCTGGCGCGGAGGCTTCGGCGAACTCGGCTTGCCGCGGAGCCACCGCCGCAGAAGGATGTCCTAACCTATCACACGGAGGTTCCGTCGCCCTGACGCAAACCTTCGGCTGGCGCAGTGTATGGCAAGCGAGCTCAAGAGCACGGACAGCATACCCGTCGTGAAGCCGTCGCCGAGCGAGCAGCAGCTGGTTCTCAAGAAAGGCAACGGCACCGGCTTGTCCTCCGGACCACCCGCTTGGGAGCACCTCCGTGGTTGCCACGAAGGTGAACGACGGTTTCGGTTGTTCTCGACTACCACCGCTACCGCCACAGCCGCTTCCATTCGGCGCAGCGGTGCACTGCGCTGAATCTTCCGCGCAGACGCTGACGCTGACGCCCCCTTCCAGCTGCTCTCGCAAGGCATGGGTGAAGTCCTCATTTAGGCCAGAACGAGCGTCCTCCCTTTCAAGCGCGGAATCAATGGCCCCTGCTCCGCCACGCTCCACTGCTGCAGACTCACTGCCGTGGGTCCTTTCGTCGCACGGCCCCTCGCTGCTGGTGGTGCTTTGAAGGCCTCTTCCAACGAAAGATGAGTTTCCTCTAGTTGACTCGACGCTAGCCCGCGGCCCTGGCGGCTGTTCTTCGGTAGACGGCCAAGGGTTGCTTCGCGCAGAGGGGAAGAATGCGTGCTCCGACAAAGCTGAATCTTCCTCTCTAGGTGACGATTCGTGGCCTTCAGGATGCTCCCAGCCCGTCGCGTCGGTCTGGGGCTGTGTCACCAGCACCTGAGAGGGCAAGCCTGGCAGGAACATCGCCTGCGTGGCCTGCGAAGGGTCAGGTGGCGTTGACGTTATCGACGGCGGTACCGCTGGAGAGCTGCAGATGTCCTCGCGGTTTTGCGACGAGTAGCAGTCATTGCCGTCGGTATCCCCGCGCCTTTCCCGCTCTTGTTGCACGCCAGCTCTGCCGTGCGGATGCGACGACAGCTTTGTGCATGATGAGGACATGTCTGATAGTGCACCCGTACAGCGGTCTTGTCTCATGACCGATTTTGCCTTCTCTAATCCCCAATCCTTCGAGCTTCTTGGGGCAGCTAAGCACAGTCTTATCTGGTTCAAATCCGACACTTCCTTTTCTACCGGCGCTGCTGCAGCTCCGGTCGTGCAGTCCTGTGCGACACAAGGACGAGGAACAAGACCATGCTCACCAACCGCTGCCCTCCCTTCCACGGCGACAGCAGTGTCGTCCAGTGCTTCCCGTGACCGATCTACATCCCTGCCTTCCTCCCTTGATCCAAGACCTTCGTCGCTCAATGAGCTGGCGTTGACCTTGCCGCTCCTAATACATATGCTGCGGTCATGATCGTTAGCGGCATGGTAGGCATCGATGTCCGCCGGCCGGATCTCATCGTACCAAAGAAAAGGAGACGACAACCTCAAACCACTGCTGGTGTCCCGGCTGCTGCTAGCACCGGCCTGCTCTCTCACAGTGGCCTCGAGAATCTTGTACAGAGCTTTGCAGTGGCTATGAAAGGTGTAAGCTCCTCCGTCGCCTACCCCTGTGTTCGTTGTCTCCGACATCGTCCCCCCGGTTCCTGCTGGTGGTGCCGCCGGGGTGTTGTGACTGCCGCAGGCATTGCCAAGAACCCGACCACAGGTGATGATATAGTCTATGAAAATCTTGAGCGCAAGATGACAAAGACGGCTTCCAGCAGTACTAGGGGGGAGAATGGGAAGAGGGAGGGAGCCAGCGGGCGAGAGTGAGTAGCGAGGTACAAGGCATTGCGAAATTGCGAGATAGCGAGATTGCTGCGGAGTTCTCCTTCTCCGTGTTCTCCGTAGACTTCGTTACAAAAAAAAAAAAGGACGTTGGCTCGCCCGCCGAGGCTTGAGGCCTCTCTCGTTCTCCCTCAAACCAACTATTAACCCCCCCTCTCTACCCCGGGAAACACCGACGACAGTCCCAGACCACCGGTCCATTCCTGCGGAACAGAAGGGAAGGGTGAAGCTGCTGTTGGTGTGCTCCATCCCGAGAAATTGTCATGGACGCCGGTTTGAATCCGGTTTCAGACGACGGCGGTGGTAGTGCTCTCGGGCAAACGGCGGCTGGGGATATTGATCTGATGGGAGCAAAGAGCAATGAGCTCTTGTTCGCGCAGGCGATGGACCCTACCCCGCCAAATGGGGAAGCGGTGGGGTTGATTCTCGACATCAATCCTCTTGACCCGGCGGTGATCGCTGTTGTTGGTGCCGTCGTCGTGTGTCTTGTTGCCGCGACATGGTATAGGCGCAAGCCCAGCAAGACCTCTCGAGCAACAACGACTCTCGCTACGGGCGGCAGTGCAGGGACGGTATCAGCAGCGACCGACCGCACGTCTTCACCGGTGATTCAATCGCGGTACAGTACCCGAGGACATGGCGTCCGCACGCCGGAAAGCCGCAGATCGGCTCGCCGTGCATCGTCTCCCGCTTCGGCTAACCGTTCGTCGCCGCCGGGGAAGGTGACGATTCTCACTCCCCAACAGCTTGCACTCTGCGAGGTGTTGTACGACGTTTTCAACGGGGTGGTGCCGTCGCGCGGCATCGAGAGCAAGGCAGTCCAGGAGTTCGATCTTTCGGTGAGTGTTGGTGTGGTGTTCTCGTGGTGGTGGCCTGTCGGTGCCACCAAACGCGGACACCGACCGAATCGCGCAAGGACGCCCGGCTATTCAGTTTTCAAGATGTTTTTTCTTCCAAAAATCCGGCAAGGAGTGTTCCCCGCGTCCACCTCGTTGTAGCCTTGCGTTCTTTCTTTGACCCTCATGCACCTCACAGGACTTGAGCACTGCCCTTTTATTTATAGGTCAGCACAGCAGCTCGACGGTACCCTTGTATGTTCGTGCTTGCGACGATGCACAGCAGTACTTTAGCTGGGACACTTTCATCTGTTACAGAACGGCTTTCCCGGGGTCCGCCGCCGTTCTGCCACGCACCGATCAAGTGTCCTTTGCGCGGTGGCGACGCGAACACGTGCTGTTTGTACGGCACACGTCGCGATGGCCAGCACGAACGCTGTGTCCTCTCCTTCCCGTTGAGTGTTCGGCAATATTTTCTCTCTCTCTCGATTCAGCCCGCCTGACCTTCGATGCTGCCACGCTCCTTGCTCTCCGCTGCTCTCAACCCCGCTGAAAATGAACTGCCAGACCGCTGACATTAGACGGCAGTTCAAGAACATCCAGCGGGAACGAGAGCTGGACCGTGGAAACGCCTCCTCCTCCGACAACAACGGCAGCGGTGCTCCGCCGAGCTCGCCGACGCCCTGCCCCGCGGCGCAGTCGCGCCTAACGCGGCCCTCGACTCGCCGCGCTTCCATCGCGGCTGCTGCTGCTGACACCAAACAGCAACCGGAAGCAGGCAAGAAACCCTCTTTCAGGGCGAAGAAGGGCTCTCGAATTCCTGTCCCAGGCAAGCAGACAGCAGCAGCAGCAGCAGCAGCAGCAGCAGCAGCAGCTGCCACCACCGCTCCGTCCACCAAGAAGCCGCCGGTATCCCCGAGATCGACGCCAGTCAAGCGCGGCGCGGCGGCGAGGCCGGGCACGGCGGGCGGCGGCGGCGGCAGCTGCGGCTCGTCCGCGCGCGCAGCGAAACGCGCGGCACCGTCGTCTCCATCCGGAAGGTCGGCGGCTTCGGATCTACCGTCATCTCCGCCCGAGTCTCCCATGCGGACGCGCGGCAGGAACAACAGGACCGCGTCCGTGCGCATCGGCTCTCCGAAATCTGCGCCGACGAAGCGAGCGGCGGCGGCTGCTTCTTCCCCTAGAAGCGGCAGCGGAGGCACGCCTTCGAAGAGGGGAAAACCTTCGGTTCTCGAGATCGCTAGGTGATAACGTTTTCATTGGATGTGCTTACTCAATTGAGTTGTGGGTGTTGGATCTGCTGTTGCGGCGTTATTTTTGTCAGGGCGGTTGGGTAAGGATGATTTCGTGAACGTCTCTGGGGCGGGCTCGATAGGCGCAAGTATCATAGGAATACACGCTAACACCCGCGAACACCCAAATGCGTCTTTTTTTCACCCCAAACCGCAACCTCTCTCCTTTATGATCATCATTGCAGCTTCACAAGCCGCTCTTTCGTCGTTTGTCAACGGGTTGTTGTCTGCCGGCAAAACGACTCACCGGAAGAGTGCTGTCAAACAATCGTCAAACTCAAGCATCCATCATCATATTCAAAGCTTGTGGCACTGTGCCCCGAATCCAACTGGGCCTTGTGATAATACGTTGATCTACTTCCCCACTAATTCCCCACAGGCGCGAGGTTCAGCAGCAGATCGTCGACGTTGCCAGCACCCGTGCAAGCAGCCTACGGGCGCGGAGAAGCAGCAGGAGCAACACCAACACCGCCACGCGTCGCGGGAGCAAGTCCTAAGAATGAACGGTGCACCACATCATCTACATGCTGGTAGCCGTGGAGCTAGCTCCTTCCTATGTGCACACCTTTGCTAGATGGACGGGATGCCGTAAGGTTATTCCTTCGCTTCGATGGTGTTGCTTAAATTCGTACTGGATTTAGGGGGTCCTGTCCTCTCCACAGTTGTTGATCCGCGTTTATTTTCCTGCAGGACTTGAGGTGAAGGTCTGTACCGTCCATGTAGACGGCCATATGCTTGTCCGGCTCCTGAAAACGCAAGTTGGCCTTTTCTCTTTGCCGCCCAGCCCGAGACGACATTCATTCCATGTCTCTTTGTTTTTTGTTTTTTTTCTTTCAGCCGGCCAGCTTGACGTTGCCCGCCCCTCCCGGTGGGTGAAAGGCGGGAAGGGATATCGTTAGGGTAGACAGACTAGGGAAGACATTTTGGAGCCACCTTTCGCAAAGTAGAAAGGAGCGATTGGCCATCGGTGATGGGTCCTGTGGGAACAATGCTCCGTCCTCTCGAGGACGCGTGGTCAATGGTCTAACCGCTAAGGTATGCAAAACATAAGAGTACCCGCCCCCCCGCCCCCGCCCGGTGGGTGCATGAAGTTTTCGTCGTTGTTTGTCTCTACTTTCAATATGGTTCGGTATACAGCTGTAGAATGGGTTGATATATCTGGGAAAATTGTAGTGCACCACGCGGAGTTCTTCATGTACCGTGTCGCATGTGTCGTGTGCTCGATTCGACGGGACTCTAGGGTGTGCTTCAGCTGCAAAATTGAAATCTCATGCGCACGGCCTTGCGATTCGTAGTGAGCGGGCGCCCTTGGCTCAATTTCACGCGGATTTAAAGTTCCGCACCTGTAGTTGTGGTGTATGTGGACGGAGTCTACGATGCATGGCGCAGCTGCCGTTGAGTCTTGCTTGTAATACCATTTGTCAAGTCAGTGTAATTTTCTTGTCTAAGAGCACAAGGGCATAGTCACACCGGCAGATACCCCGAAAGCTCAAGTGAGTAATGTGTCAACTTGGAAAGTTTTTTTTTGTTTCTGTGGCTTCCGCCTAGCGTATTACGCGTGGACTAGATCTCCCTGTTTGGCAGTTCTATTTTTTAGGCGCACGCCACCATTTATGTGTGTAAGGATTCTTGCAGTGTAATAGGCTTCTGAGCCTCATTGTATTAAGGATATCGAGGACTTTGGCACGGAGACCTCCCACTGGGAACGACAGTGTATCAAGTGGCGTACATGGGATGCGAGAAGTGAAAACCATACACCGCCGCCACATATACGTGCGCGGGCTACTGCATGCACGCCATCAGCTGCATGGCAACCCGTCCTTTTTCTTGGGGGAAATTTAATTTGTTCGTTCAATTTGGGGGGGAGGGTACGAATTTTTGTGCAGCAGGTCGACATACTCTGCGTTCTTCTTAGCAGGGGGTCGAAGAGCAGGAGGGTCAGAGGCGACGGGGGTTGATGTGTAAAGCTTGTTTGGAAAGAGCAGTAATGAATCCCTGACGCCATTTGTACGTCGCAGTCTGGCTTGAAGAAAACAAAGGTGGGCAGCGTTAGAGCTCATTTCGATATCGGGACAGAAAGAGTAGGTCGGCGTTTCTGCTATTTACCAGTCTCTAAGAGTCGCAATTTTCCGAGTCATTGAGGGGAGGGGGGGAGCAAGCGTAAACCAGGCTTCCAAGGCATGTAGTAGGTCATTGGTTGGCGAGCTTGATGATGACCTGCTAAAAGTGCCGCAGTTTTGTTGTGGCCGAAAACTGCTCCGCGACCAAACCAGTCAATACACACAAACCTGTTGTGAATGGTTGTACTCTATCTTGTCACGGGCAAGAAGCTGTTATACGCGCAATCCTTCGTGATTTGTCTTTCTCAAGAGTCTCCGCCCGCAGCGACTTCCTCCTCAACCGAAGCCAGAGAGGGAAAAGAACAAGAAATTTAGGCGTGAATCGCCACACAGGAAACAACCCTGGTTTGTAGCGCGGTTGCGAAAACAAGCCCACAAGCCACGGCTGCCACACACTATGTAGGTGTGTGTGTGGTGCGGGCATTTACACTCTCTGTATTCATGCGTGAATCGCCACATAGGAAACAACTCGTTGCCCTTCCCACGCATCGGGGGTTTGGAAATATACCGAATCGGTTTAGTGGCACCAAGCCATCCACCAGGAGAACACATCGCAACCTCGAAACAAAAAAGGTTTTCGTACGTGCGTGAAGACTGCCAACCGTACCCACCCTTCATTTTACTCGGCACGGCACTCGACGCCATGGATGATGTACGTAATTCCGTGCGGTGAGCTTGCGGCATCACCACACGTCTGCTACTGTTGTTGGTCCAGCACTTGAGCTCGTGACAAACACTCCATGAGGATAGCGGACAGCGATACAACCTCTGGGAGTTGTCCGCATTGTTTTGGGCGGAGAAATCGACAAGCTGGGAGATTTCACGCCCTTGGTGAAGAACGCCAGAATCTCAACTTTGGTCACATTGAAATTGTTTTCGTAATCGTACCTAAAACCTACACCGAAAGTTAAGGCTGGCACCGAAATAGATACGTGAGCCGAAAACGCGCGCGCACACACACCAACACCGGCGGCGTGCATTTCCGTTTCCCTACATCCATATCGCAAGATGATGCCAGACGAATGCCAGCTTTTCTCTCATGACAGCCTTCATGAAGAACGGCGCATTGTAGGCAGGAACGGGGTACGCCAGCAAGACGCGGGAGCCAACCGACTAGCAGCAGCAACCCGCGCGTAGGTTCTCACCCCTCCTATGCATAGCATACGACGTGCCCTTCGAAGCGCATGGATGTGTCATTTCCTAGTGATCAACATACTGTGAGATAAAATTCATTGCGAGGCAAACCAAGTGGTCGCTTCTGCTTCTCTTCGTGGGCGAAGGACAACTCGATCCCCCCGCCTGTTCTTATCAAACAGACCTATGTATGTATTACCCGCTCGTCTTTAAAAGGCTATGTATTCAGCAACACCAGCCTACTACATAATGCTCAATTTCGCCGCTGTTATCACCCACACTAGAAGGACAACGTGTAACGTTATAACGTGTAACGTGCGCCAATACCCTCAGTTTTTATCTACTAAATCACCTCGGTGCCCGCGGCCACGTCTCGCTCTCTTTCATGACAGTCCTGCGTAAAAACCGCCCGCCATTGGGTCTTCCCCCCCATCTACGTTTTCGCCACAAGAGCTCAGCCCAAGATACGAGAGCCCCCAAAACAATCGGCGCGCACGTGCTGTCTACTTCTGCGAGCAGCAGGACAATCGCTTTTCATGAAAAACACGCATCTGCCTGCACGCCAAGCAGCACCGCGTAATAAGGACACCACGGCATGACATGCCGTACGCGGTCCAACTCTCGCCCGCGTAGCGGTCCAACAAGAAGACTGTTCCAAAGTTCCCCCGTTCCTGCCAGCGTGCCACCCCAAGGCTCCCGACAACCGGTCCATCGCTGTCAATCGCCCTCTATAAGCCACACACACCATACGCAGCGGCTGCGATCGCTCAATATCGCGCTAAAGGCAGTCACACACCATGGACTAGCGACACGCACGTCCTAACGACGCGACGATTTGTTCCACGAGATCTACGATGCAAAGGGGTCGATCAACGTTCCTGCTGCGGCCGCCGCGATCAGCACGATGGCGAGACCTGCTACGCCGATCTTCGTCTGTGACGGTAGCAGCAGCGGTAAGGAGAGTTCCAGGGCCGCAAGCACGAGGGAGAAAAGGGAGAAAGAGATGAGCTACGTGTGCACAGTGCCAACACGGTCGTGCCTGGCACGGGGCGAGACCCAAACACAGCCGCAACACAGCAGTGATCGGAAGGACACATCCCAAGCAGCGGGGTATGTCCATCCAGCTGTGCTGGAAAGCTCACGCTCATCCGAGAATAAAAAAAGCGTCTCAGTCAACCGTAATGCCAGAGACTCGGTTCGCGTTATGTTGCCGACGGGTTGGAATTGGGAGGTTGAGAGGTCGACGCCGGGCGAAAACCAAGTCCAAAAATATCGAAGTACTTGAGACACGTCGGTCGGGACTGTCCCAGATGCGGCGTAGCCTTGATCGCGCATTGACATAAAAAACATGACGTCAAAATCCTCCGGAGAATCACGGGGTCCCCGTTCCCACCGTCCTCACCGCTCCAGCACGCCTCGCTCGTTACCACTAGCTCTCAAGCCGATACTAGTGTCAGCCCGCCTCTAGCCTGCCATGTTCATCGGGGCTAGTGCCCGCCCCCCCCCTACCCCCCCCCCCCGCTCTC
>CACKRE030003259.1:116382-127749 GCA_902602495.3 Ectocarpus sp. CCAP 1310/34
TCCTCTCGAGGACGCGTGGTCAATGGTCTTACCGCTAAGGCATGCAAAACATAGACAGTCAATGCCCCTCCCAGACGTATGGATCTCCCGCGCTCCCTCCCGAGGTAGCACCCCGTCAACAGAATCATTCAAGGCAGGCAGAAACTAAGCGCGCCACTTCTCTCTCCTCCCGCACGCGTGTGGGGCCACCAATATTGCTCACCTGCAACTCGTCGGCGCCGCTCTGCAACTCGATCAGCGTCTGGCAAAGGTCGCTCCTTACACCGCTCCTGCGACAGGGTGGATGGACGGATGCGAGTGAGGTCGGCGTGGAAAAATGCACCGTGAGCGAAACGCACCACTTGATGGCGAACACTTTCGGTGCATCAACCACCAACTGGAGAAGCAACAGCGAAGACAGCACAAAGGTGCGAGTATGCTGCCACCAATGTCATCGCCATATGAGCACAAACGGTAGCAACTGCATCAGCGGTAACATCCACGACCATGTCAACGTCAATGTTAAAAGAACAAGAACAATACCAAGAACAACTGCATCAGCGGTAACATACACCACCATGTCAACGTCAATGTTAAAAGAACAAGAACAATACCAAGAACAACTGCATCAGCGGTAACATACACCACCATGTCAACGTCAATGTTAAAAGAACAAGAACAATACCAAGAACAACTGCATCAGCGGTAACATACACCACCATGTCAACTTCAATGCCAAGAACAACAACAACAACAACAACAACAACAGCAAGCAGCAAAAGCAGTATCCGGTAGTTATCCTCACTTGCTGATGTCGGATATCCTGTACACCCATGTTCCCAACTCAACGTTGTCGTCCGCGTAGGTGTAGACGCCGCCCCCCGGCCTGTATCACCAGCAAAACAAACAAGAAAAACGAGTATCTCGAACGGGTAGTCTTTCTGTGAGGTTATGTTTACTTGCTAAAATGATAAAGGGACGAAACGCACGTCAGGACCCCGACGCCAACAGTAAGCAAGGCGAAGGACGGGGGTGAACACCGCCATTGCATGACCTACAGATGTGGTGGCTGCGCGAGATAAGACCATGTGGTCGAGGCGCTGCCACGGGTGAGCGCCAGTGAGCACGGATGCATTTCGACGCCTGCTGGCTAGGTCATTCGGCGCTCTCCGTCTTGTGGCGTACGGTGCCTTTAAGACACTCTCGCAATCTCTGCTGGTACCCTCGTGGCTCCTTCCCAAACACCCTGCGTGCACTCCACGCTCCGGAAACTACAGGTATTGTTTTCGATTGCGAGAACCTTGACGCAAGCAACCTAATTATGTGCTCAAATAAATATCGTGGTTACAGAATTGATGAAACAAGTGTCACTGCACCATGTAAGGTTCGGGACTCGTTCTAAGGTGGACTTCGCTCTTTTCGGAATAAAACCATCGACACAAATTTGACGCAAACAAGCGGGTGTTTCTGTACAGATCACCGCAACATGTGCAAACCATACGAACGCGCCAATTTGGTACTCGTCAGTTGTCATCTAACACAGAAACATTTTGCCGGTAGACTCTGCTGTCCTTCCAAATAGGAAAGGGACATCCCGGTCCCGAATTGGGGCCAACGAGACTAGATTACGAGTCCTTTGAGTTGATACACAACCGATTAGCACCCTCTCGTGCGTTGATCATCACCGAGCTACCCATACGGGCTGAGCCTTCCCTCCCTGCCTGCTGCTCTTGCGGTCGCAAAATACTCGTTTTCCCGAGGAAGTAGAACGGAACTGCTTGCCTGCCTTGACGTCAAATACCTCGACATCACACAACCGCGATCATTCGGGTGGGAACCCTGATGACGCACGGGACACCCTTCACGAACAACAAACTTTCCACGGAAGCCCTACAACGGCTCTAAGGCCCTGTATTACCGAAGCGCCAACAATCGAAATCGAAATCGGCCCCGTTGGCCGGGGAACAAATATGATTTTGATTTTTTATGTTTTTTTATTTTGAATACTTTTGTTTTTCATTTGCAGGAAATCGAAGTTACGCTCTGCCGGAAACCCCGAACGGCATTATTTTTGGTCTTCGACCAACCACAGCTCGATTCTTTGTTCAATGTTTTTGCAGTGGTACCTTGTTCATTCCGGGGCTCTAAACGCACCACCACCTTCACCGGCAAATCGCAAGCAGAATTCCGGACCCCGGCCTGCCGATTGTCTACCGGCTCTCTCACCCCTTGGAGTTGAGTGGGGGGAAGTCTTTGTACGATGCGATCTCCTGCCACTCGTCCGTCTTAGCGGCCCTCCTGCTGACGATGAAACCGACGTTTCCCTCCTCGTTTCCTGTCTTCCAGGTTAGCTCCACCATCTCATCCGACACCCTCTTGGCAGACAGGCCTGCGCCTGAGAGCTCCATCTGCATTTAGAGAGACACGGCCATCAACCAGGGTGAGGTGGTGCGTTTTTGGTGTATCTTCTCTTTGCATACCATCGACCGCGCAAACCAACCGCCTAAGGAAAGTACACCTAATAGGTTGAACGGCAGCGGGGAAAACAACGCGAAAGTACGTGTGTTTGACTTTAACGTTAGCATAGACCGCGCACACCCGGCTGACCGATGAAACCATGCGTGTGTATTGGGAGGAATGGTTCGAGACAGACAACTCTGCAGCGAAAGGCACTCGAGCGCAGCACGCCCCCGTCACCGATGTATATATATGCATATATAGATCTCGATTACTTTGCAGGAAAAACAAGCTAGTGACGGTGCCAAAGATGGCGGCGATGGAACCTCTCGTCGGGAGGCTTTCCGAAAACGTAACGTTTGATTGTGACGTCCCCCTTCGTTGCGGAGTAACCTGGCTTTGAATATCGTTCCAGGGAGTGTGGGATCTTGAGCAACCTACGGTACACAGACCATGGTATCGTGCTTCCCTTCGAGTCAGCATATTGACTTGCTACCGGCCTCAGAGGGCTGAACACAAAACACAGGTGCCAGAATCCTTCCCGAAAGGCACACTCCCGTCCCATGCCACTCTCCTCCGCGTTGGATTCGACGACACACGTACCTGTTGCGGGTCGCGTGCAAGGGCCCCGAGCGCCTCGGGCACCGTGTTGGCCTCCTTCTCCTTCCGAGCTTCGATCGAGGCTGCCACCTTCGCCAGGTTCTGTAAAAATATCGAAGCAGACAGCAGTGTTGGTACGTAGCCTTGCTTGAAAGGGATTTTAATTTTTGTTTCTTGCACAGAAACCTTGCTTTGGTGTAGTGTAATCTGCACACTTTTGTCCCATACAGAGGTCATTACCAGATACAACCAAGTAGTACCCATGACTGACATTGAGTGTTCCACCAGGAAACGCAGGTTGATTGGGGCCGGAGAACGCGACGGATGGGCAAACAATCTTGTCGCATGTTTCCCATTTTTCGACAGCAGGTGAACATCCGATAGATTCAAGGGCTTGCACGCTCATCATTGAAGCTGCTTTCCGCTACCTGTGCCCAGGCAGAGCGCTACGGCAACCCGGCGGATTCTCTTGTACGAAGTTCTCCCCCAAAACCCGGCGTAATGTTAGAGAGGAATTCCAGATCGTGACGTTTCTGTGGAACAGAAGAGACTGTGGTAATATCTGACTGGATGTCTCTCTTTGGATGTATGAATATATCCTAATAGAGCGATCCTGCAAAGCCTGCGAACGAATGCGGGTCCGGACATGAGCAGCGTCACAATCGCGTCGAGGCTCAGTTTCTTACTTCATCGCCACTGTCGAGCACAGGTTCCATATAGAGTGTAGAGTGGGATCCACCGTTGAGCTAACTGTGTGTTCTTAACCCAGATTCCTTGTTGTTGTGTAGATCAAATTTTGGGCCTCTGCTTCTTAACGAAACATTTCCAAACTGCAGGCCCGATCTGTATACATGAAACCATCAAACTACAAATGTTAAGGCACCTCGGGGTCGAAGGCATCCACCATCCACGGGGCGTACGCAACACCGTCCTCGTTGAACATCCACGCCGGCGGCTTGGTCTTCTTCTTGTCTCCCTCGGCTCCTTCCGTCTCCGCTTTCTTGGTCATCCAACAGCTGGTGCTGCTGGTGCCGCGAGCTGAGGCCTACAAGAGCAGCAGCGTGTGGCATCACCGCCGTCGTGCCCCACGCACAGCAGTACGTAGCGTAGCGAACGACAATGCGCGTTTTTTGGGGGGGCACAAAAAGACAAAAAAAAAAAACAGAACGGGTTCATGTCACGTGAGATGAATGCCTGGCTTGGTTGAGCGATCCGCAACTAAAGCTTCCTATTACATCACGCCTTCTTCCTCCCGGTGAATGCGATCTGGGTTGGGTTTTGTTCGCTTGGCCACGACATTCAAACACAACACGCCGATTGCTTCGTGAGTTTGACAACCAGGTTACCGCTTTTTGTATGCCTTTGTTTTTTTAGTGCGGTAACCATAGCGGTGGTCGAGTAGATCATGTTGTGCAGGGTCGAGAACCCGTACTCCGCGCACAGGGGATGATCGCACCACGTTGTGTTAAAATTGGTCAAGCACCCTCGAGGAAGTTACACAGTGCTTAAAACTGTCTCTGGAATGTGAAGCACCACCAAATAAATGAAGTCAGTCGCAGCTGTCATCCGTATGCAAGCAAGTGAACACACGATGCAGAACACCTTTAGCAGGATGCAGCGCACCCTTCATGCGACTGGCCGAATATCTCACGGCGCTTCGCGCTTGGTCATGTGAAAACCAGCGTGCTCCGTCCAGGCTTTGCAGGGATGCGAGGTCAACGGTCTGATGACTACGGCATGCACGACTATCAGCACCCCGTC
Organism: Ectocarpus sp. CCAP 1310/34; assembly: GCA_902602495.3. Classification (NCBI taxonomy): domain Eukaryota; class Phaeophyceae; order Ectocarpales; family Ectocarpaceae; genus Ectocarpus; species Ectocarpus sp. CCAP 1310/34. The sequence goes on from CACKRE030003259.1 coordinate 121,180, forward strand.
ATAAGTCGCCCCATGGCATACCGTTTATGACACAAAATAACACACCCCCTTGACCGATTTTCGAAGCTCGATTTCTCAACTGCAGGAACAGTCACAGCGCCGAAAACGGCGGCGTTGAAACCGTCTCGTTGATAGCTTTTCGAAAATGTATCATTTCGTTCATGCATCCTCTTCGTCGTGGAGTAATCGAGCTTTGGAAATCCGTCCAGGGGGTGTGTTATGTTGTGTCGTATACGGTATATGGTTCGGCTCTCAGCAAACGCAACGATGATGACCAGCTGCCGGTTCACCTTGTGAAACGTCAATATAGCCTGGACCGGCGGGAACCATGCACATCGCTTCGTTCCGGCATCGTAGGGATGCGAGGTCAATGGTCTAACGGCTAGAGGCTGGACGTCGCTGAGCCGTCAAAATAGTGTTTGTCTACGACGTGATGCTGGTGTAAACAATGATAGCATCGGATTGTGAGCGCGCCCACCGTTAAATGCTGGTTGTACAACATACTAGGGATAGTGACAGGGATACGAAACCCCGTTCTTTATGTGCTGCCGGTGTACAGCTTCGTTTCCCGCCTAGGGAACTCGACGCGCAATCGCGCGCAAAGTTACGGTATCTACTTCCGCCCTTGTCTCCCAATCCATCACTGCTCTTGGTGTACTGTATGTGTGTGTTTTCGTCCTATTTATTATGTCGACAGTCCCCCCATTTTTCGTGGTGAGACGTGTACTACACTTTTTCAGCGTATGTAGAGTACTACACTTCAGTGTATTTTTTTCTACAACTACAACCATCCAGGGTCACACAGGAGGGGGTAATCACGAGGGCTTTTTTCTTCTTTCTTTTCATGCACCACCTTCCTCCTGCGGTGCGTGCTGAATCTTATTTTTATCGCGAGAAGGGTCCAGCCGTCCCTTTTCCTTCGTCAACGGCGCTAACGTCGAAGTTTGGTGCTCACGGGAGCTTTTTAGCTTCATTGTACTGCTGCTGTGCGAACTGCTGTAGACTTTCGTACCAGAANTCCTTCGTCAACGGCGCTAACGTCGAAGTTTGGTGCTCACGGGAGCTTTTTAGCTTCATTGTACTGCTGCTGTGCGAACTGCTGTAGACTTTCGTACCAGAAAAAAAAAACTTTGGGATCATGTCATGGTGCGGATAGAGCAGAATCCACCGCTGTAGGGTAGTACGTGGATAATGGGGGGGAAAAACGACACTGAATCAATGATTCGCCTCTAGCGGTCATATGCGTGTTTCGCCGACGGCAGCGTGGTTTGAGTGCGTTCGGTCCCAGTACATGTACTCCGAGGTGTACGCTACGCAGCAGTACTTTGGACCTATTGACTGCGCTTTGGTTGCGGTCTCGAAAGAGGCAAGCACACAAACAGGAGCTACTTTTTGAAGCGTAGATACGTAGATACGGAGTCGTGTGTGTGAGTGGGGCCGGACCAGTGCCGACGCAAGTCACTTAACTCCGACAATATAGTGACACACTGGTGGCTACTGTCGCAGGAACGACCGCAAACGCGTGTGCATTGCAAGTCTCCATGAACGACAGACTACATGCCGGATGTCCACGCTGACGTCTACGGGTCTGTTTACGTACGCGCCTGGCAAGGATACCACCGCAGAGACAGAGTTTCCGGGGGGAAACATGCCGCAACACTGCTCACCTTCGAGCACGAGCGGGTGACGCCCTCGCGTCCTAGCACCGACACGGAAAGGCTTCTGCCTGGCACCACGAAGGCCTTGGTCAGCGGCGCTGCTGCCATCGCTACCAAACACATGCTGATGCACCTCGTCATGTTTCAGATGTTCGGCTGGGTGTGTACTCTCCCCCCCCTGCCGATCTGTTGTTCTCCACAGCAGACAATAAGTGTTGTGGGGACTGGGTGACGGTGTCGATGACTCCGGAGATGACTTCTGAATTCGGCAAGGGAAAGCTAACCACTCTGACGGCCTGGCGGTGAGTCCGAGGGAGATGTATGTGTGTGCTACACCTCTGCTCTGCTGTCACTCCCGAAGCAAGGGGCCCTACAGACTCAACCAGCAGGTAGGATGTATACTCTGCGTGCCCCCTCTTTTACAGCAGTGGAACGCAGCCTTGCTGGGCCGCAGGACGCGTCTGCTCTCGCTGCCGTCGCTCGGGTAGAGTGTTCCTACGCTAATTATCATCGTCTGGTGGTTCTTTCTCGGGTTAGGGTTACCGGTGAGAATCCTGGGAACATTGTGTCTGCAAACTTCAACCAACATGACCACCGCAGGCAGATGGGCGGTTACTACAGCTGCCGCGGCTGTTACGATCGCCCTTCTCAGGTGCGGAGGAGCGCCGCCTTGCCACGCCTTCCTTGCATCAGGCGGCATGGCATTCGCGCCGCAGCACTCATGCAGAGAAAGCAGACATTGCAGGGCAACCAGCATGTCCGTAGCAGACGGGCTTGACCTATCAAATGCGGCTGTTGCCGAGGTCGATAATGACGGGAGCGGTGCAACCAGCCGTCCAAACGGCGCCGCCGCTGCCGCTGGTTCAACTCCCGGCAACACCGGCGGGGCCACGGAAAAAATGCAGCGGAATAGTGGCGTTGCTGCTGCCAAGGCGGGAAGGCGATGGATCAAGGAGCTGAAGACGGGCGATAAGGTTATCGGGTACGTGGCGGACACAACAAACTTCGCTGCGTTTGTGGACTGCAGCGTCGTTCGGCAGGGGTCAAAGGTGGGTGTCCTGCCTGGAATGAGCCGCTGCGGGTGGTGCCATGATTGGCTTGCCTATCAAGGTGCTACGAGATCTTGCTTGTTACTTCCGATCACGTGAAGTACACAAGGACGTGGGATTGCGGGTTGCGTAATGCATCTTCGATTTTTAAACGGGGGAGCAGATGGACCAAAGACCGGATAGCGATTTACTCCTAGTTCATGATACGTACGCCGGCTACACTAGGGCTCCTCCTGTGTGTCGTTCGGTGATCCTGTTTTGCCTTAATGCACGAGTACTGCGGTAGCGAAGTTGCCCACGCCTTGAGCGGAGACCACACAAAGGGTAGAGAACACGTTCTCTTTGTCCTCCATTGCCCAGTAGTACTAATACATTTGCGTACCACCGACGTAACACGTACCCGGCATTGCAAACTGGTTGAACCTTTGAACACATGTACCACCGCACCGCCGTCCCTCGACATTTGTTTATCTTCCAGAACAAGATTGTTCCAGTGACGGGGTTCCTCCACCTGACGGATATCAAACGTCCGTACGCGCTGGAGGGCACCCCCGGCGCCAAGGATTGCGAGGTGGAGGTAAAGAAGGGCATCCACCTCACGGCCTATGTCAAGGACGTGTTCCCCAACGCGGGACGCATGACTCTGTCTCTCGACCCCAACATCAACAAGGACAAGGTAGGCTTTATTGTTTCGACGACACCAGTTTGCATTTTTTTCTTTTAGCCTGGTTCGCCTGCCGACGCAGCTGTGTCTAGCTGGTGGCTTGGTGGGTGTCAGCTTCTGGCTGGCCGAAATGTTTCACTTGTTCCTATCGTTTTATAGCACTGCTCCCGTGCTACATGTACTATCATTTAGTATATGGCATCACGATGTGCGGCTGTAGGCTGGTGGTTCTTCTGCGTGCGGGTGGAGTAGGCGGTCTACTGCTAAGAGACAGCGATGACACCAGGCTTGTGCTAGACTTGTCGCTGTGGAAAAACGACCCTTGCCGGCACAGGTGTCTCTCCCCCAATGCTCGATGTATCCTGACCTCTGTTCTGTTGTCCTAGACGCGACGCGGTGGGCCCTCTTGCGGCGATGCCGACCTTATTGTCCGAGATCTTTGCCGCTGTCGTTTCCCGTGCACCATTACGCTCCTCTTCGTACCACCAATTGGCCAACTCTGCGTACTGAATAATGCAGGTCCTTAAACTGCGCGACTCGAAGCGGCAGCGATCGCGAAACAGCCGAAGAGAGCGCCTCCACAAGAAGGGAAGACGGCACGCGGTGGGGGACATCGTAAAGGGATACGTCCGCGAGGTACAACCTTTGTCTTTCCCTGAATGATTTTTGTGCCTCTGCAAGAAACGAAGAACCTCTGCAATGGCACCAGATGCATCGCTGCTGTATGTCTTGTACGTTTGACAGTTTGATAGCCACAAGATTGTTGCTCTAGAGGCGACATTTGGGTAGCCAGAGCAGCACGCGGGTTTTCTCCGAGGGCGTGGAAAGCTGTCTTGCTGTCTAAAGGTCGCCTAACCTTTCCACTTGAGAGGTCGATTGTCTTTTCCGCGAGTTTCCTCGAGCCTCAACAGAAGCGTTGTAGTTGGGTCTCGACGGCGCACGGTGGCTGGTATCCGTCGTTTGGTTGCACCGCCTCGAGTATTATTTTTCACCTTTAGACCTTGATCGGCCAGATTTCTCGGTGTCGTGGTGCGGGTGTCTACCAGCTTCATGGCTCCAGCAAATCATGAGCAACTTGTCGGTTATGCAACCCACCTATTCAGCCTCTCCCCCCAAGTCAACGTGTGTGGCACCCAAGTGAATGTCTAGCTGTGGCGCGCCGGGTGTTCAATAGGTGCCGGTAGTCTTGGGCTCCACGATCGTATGAGTATGAGCTACTAAATACATGGTTTTCTTCGCCACTGCCCCTCATGTTTGACGGCTGTTCTCTTGTGCTTGGTTGTTCTGTGCGCCCTGGCGCCCGCTGAAAACCGGTCCTCTGTACGGCGTACGCGCGGCTTGAGGTTTTGTCTTGTGGGGCTTCGTTCCACCAACGTGTTCCTACCTCACTGCTCCTCCGGACGCCATGCCGAGACCCGCGACTCTTGCCCTGTGCTTCGGCGTGTTCCTACTGTGTTCTCTTGCCGCAGGTGCATGAGTCGATGCTTCTGGTGGACGTGATGTTTGCTCAGTTGTCGGTGCTCCGCGCGAGCAAGATCCGCAACTCGGGGGAAGGGGAAAAGTTCGTCAACTTGTCCAAGAAGACCAAGCCCGGTGACTTGATCACCGTGCGCATCGAGGGTATCGAAACGAGCAAGCGGAGGGGGGCCAAGGGTGAGAACGTCGATGGTAGCCACACCTGTTGTCCACATGTTTCAGAAATATACGTACGAGTTTGCATGTCAGCGTTGCACCTATCTGAAGGTCGTTGGTAAACGGGCGCATGCAAGCTATCGTCGCTTTTCCCGCGCCGTTCGTTGATTGCCTCGGTGTGTGGACTGACATGCCGTCTGTCGCGGTGTTCGTGAACGTCCGAGGGAAGGGGCCGAGTGGCCCACCACGACACGAATTCTGAACCACGGTGCCCCTTTTTCAGAATGGTACGGTTGATTGGGGTCGATGTTGCTCCTTCGTCCTGAGCCACGTTGGCAGTGTGTTTGATTCTTCACAGTCGCGTTTTGTTTGTCGTGTCCCGACTTCATCCCTCACTTTCTCCCTTTCACGTTGTTTTTCATGTCGTTTCTTTTATGGGCAGACGGCAAGGCAACGATCGGCTTCGTGGCATGGGGAGGGCTCGGCGCGGCCGAGGACGAAAACCACCAAGAAGACGACGACTCTTCTGCAGCAGCAGCAGCAGCAGGGCAAGAGTTCGACATTGACGCGGAGATAGACGCCTTGCCCGCCCAACAACAAACCGACGCCGAATCCGCCGGGCCTGACGCTGATTTAACGATGTAGCAACACCGGTAGAGGAGAAAGAGGAAGGCCAAGGGGAAGAAGGAGACCAATCGCAGCAACCTGCCGCCGAGCAAGCACTGTAGGGGAAAACATGTTTTCCGCGGTGCTGTTGTACTGTGTGCAAAGTGCTGCCGCTGCTGTGTTTTGGGACATGTGCAAGGTTGCAGACGAAAAGCACGGGTTGAAGAACTGTGTCTGTGTTGGTTGGTATTGGGAAGGTTTGGATGGTCGAGCTCGGTAAATGCAACAATCGAAAACTCTGTGCGTAGCTGTTGCTCGTGGCTCGGGCGTGTCGCAGACGCGCTGTTCGCGGGTGGATGGATGTTTGCCTTGTTGGTTGTGTGGGGTCGTTCGACGTGTGCTGCCCTAGACTAGTTCCCTTGTTTCAGACCCTACATGTAGGCGTTGCTGTGCGATACAGCTTGTGTAATTGACGCTACGTAACGCTCTCCTTTACGCCAATAAACACAAACGGGAAGGGGAAAGAGAAAAATACTGCCCTCTGGTAACAACTGGGATTTGCGGGATCCAGCGTGTTTTCAACTGAACCACTTGTCTGCTGTCTCCTTTGAGGACTCTGTGCTACTACTGCTGAAGGCCATGTAGTCAGAAGCCAAGGAATGCAATTTTGCTACCGAGAATATCATGTCGGGGGGTTCGAGTCCCATCGCCGCCATGACCAGTGATCTACGGGCAGGTCCAATGCCCCTCCCGCCAGCGCCGACAAGATGACGGATTGTCACGTCCGACCAACAATGTGCGCCACTTAAGTAAGTCCCGACGAACTCCTCGTTTTCGTTTTGTTTCAGTGACTTTTTTGAGCCCAAAACGACTCATTTATCTCATCATTACGTGGCTGCTATCAAAAAGACCAACCAATCGTTGAAGGAACCGGTGGATACCGTGGCGGTGGTGGGGGGGG